>RCUC01152940.1:0-69160 GCA_003697995.1 Taxidea taxus jeffersonii | reverse complement strand
TTTTTTTTTTATCATTCCTTTCATAGCTTATTAAATATTAAAGATTTCTTCTTTAGTCCTTTTCAGAACTATTTATTCCAAATCCATTGCAGAGTCATCCAGAATTTTAAAAACCTGGATTAATTTCAGGCATCACATAATGAAGCTAATGTTTCCATGGTTTCATATTTCTAATGGCTCTTGAATCTACCCTTCAGTGTCAGGAATATTATATCCTTCCGGTGTTCTTTTCTTCTCTCCCCTGGCCCCGATATTGAGCCTGTACTTAATATCTGTTAACCTGAAGATATTCAAATGCAAGTCATGTGATTGGAAATGCATTTCTGCTGTTAGTATGTCTAAAACATTTTTTTTTTCAATTTCCATTCATTTAAGATCTGGTTACTTTCGTGTTTAATATTAGGTTTCGTGATGAATTCTGAGCCACTGATTCTGGGTGTTTGACGGTACGCTGCCGCCCTCTAGCTTACTTTTGTGAAGTTCTCCACATGTAACAATTCGTTCAGCAAATCCCCTGTATGTGTCCAATGGACAGACACCCATTCATTTTCAATGAATCGCATATTGGAAGTTCTTTGTACAGCTATTAATTAAAGTTATACATTTCTTTCCTTTCCAGATAAATGTTCACCTAATCAACTGGATCAAATTATAAAAGAAAGAAAAGCCTTAAAGGAAAAAAAGAAGAAACCTTCTCATCATGTGCCAGGTTCTCAGCGGATTCTCTTTTCACCTTAATTTACACCTTTTCCCTTCAGGTGAGCTGACTGTTTTAAAAATCAATGTGCTTTCTTATCATTTATTCCTTAAGCAGCCAGAGAGAACTATCAAATCTTCTGTGCTCTTGGTGAATGCTGAACACTTGTCTGTCAAAAGATATTTCTGAAGATGGAACAAAATAATTTTAGTTCAAATTCCAAGGACTGTAAGAAACCTCAGTTTTTTATGTTCAAAAAAATTATAAAACTATTTAAGGCTTTATTTACTATTCTTCTTTAAGAATAGTTCTGAAATAGATGCTATTATGACCTGATACTCCTTTGTGATGAGATCTTCTGGCCTGGATAGAGGTATCCACTATCTATTACCTGAACAATTCCACATCTGGTTTACCTGAACAATTCCATATCTGGTTTGCTGGGATTAATTTGTTGTCAAACATATTGACTAAAACTTGGTGCAATGACATTAAATTGAACCACATATTAACAAAAAAGGAAGGCATGTTTATTTAAGGGTCTACCTGCACTTTGGTGCCCCAAAGCCTTAACATTGAAATATGATGGGCAGCTTCATTTTCAGGGTTGTTCTCGGCTGGAACTGTGTAAGGAATGACATTTGGGTAGAGCACAGAGATGATGCTCCAAGGATGGAAGGCTGGATTGGATCCTCAGTTCTGCCAATACTTAACTTCTGAGTCTTACCTCTCTTTTATTTTTTTTTAAAGATTTGTAAAGTAGGCAGAGAGGCAGGTGGAGGAGTGGGGGGGGAAGCAGGCTCCCCGCTGAGCAGAGAGCCCGATGCGGGGCTCTATCCCAGGGCCCTGGGATCATGACCTGAGCCGAAGGCAGAGACTTAACCCACTGAGCCACCCAGGTGCCCCTGAGTCTTACCTCTCTTATACTTACAATATGAGCATACCATGCCCCTGAAATTCTAGAGACCGTCAAATGAGGCAGTAAGTACGAGAGCACCCCTGATGATGCTTGGTACACAGAGCCTAATAAAACTTTGTTTAATCTAAATCTAATATAAACATTAACTTGTTCTACTCTTCAGATTAAGATGCACACTCTGCCTTTTATCCCTTTTCCCCTTATCAAAGTTTTCCCCTTATGTACTGTCTTTGGGTCTTTTTGCAAATTCTAGCTATTTTAAGCAGAAAATGAATTTATTAAGAGATATTAGGTAAGTCACAGAATCTGGGAGGGTCAGAAAATCAGGTTTAGAAACTGCTGACAGTTGCACAGAGACCCCAAGCCACTGTCACCGAAAACTGTCCCACCAATGCCATCCCCAGGATGCTACCACAGGAACTCCTGTCACTGCACCCTCTTCAGATTTACCCAAAGTGGAGCCCATGAGGGTTGAATGATTGCATCTGATTGGCAGAGTCTGCACCACGACTGTAAGAAAACCTGGAAAAGCGAGGTTCTAACTTCTACTTTGGATGACAGGAGACAAAAGTTGAAGAATTCTACAAATATAACAAAGTTACTGAAGGATTCAGTGTGGCCAAAAAGCATGATTACTACTCCACTCTGCTCTCTGATTTTTATGATCCCCAGCAAGCTGATCTAATTGTTTACTCAAGAGTTCCTAGAAATGGAGAAGCTAAGGAAGTTCATCTAATGGCAGAAATTTCAGGGCTAATAACAAACCACAAATCAGGGGGCACCTGGTGGCTAAGTCGTTAAGCATCTGCCTTTGGCTCAGGTCATGACCCAGGGTCCTGGAACCGAACCCTACATCGGGCTTCCTGCTCCACAGGAAGCCTGCTTTTCCCTCTCCCATTCCCCCTGCTTGTATTCCCTCTTTTGATGTCTCTCTCTCCCTCTCTCTCTGTTAAATAAATAAATAAATAAAATCTTTAAACACACACACACACACACATACACACACAAATCATCGACTCTCAGCTGTTCCCATTTCTACTTATTACTCTCCTGGGCATGAGAATGTGACAGTATTATTCTGTACAAACATAGAACTGTATTATGCTTATCCCATATACATTGATTGATTGATTGATTGATTAAACATGTATTGAATTCCAGAACATTTGCAAGGAATAAGAAATATAAGCACAAATAATAATAAGATCTGTACCCTTTATTCTTGGAACTCACATCCTACTTAGGAAATCCATCCTGCGAACTATAGGCAATCCGAGAAACACTTTAACAGAAGATGTAGACCATTGTGTATGTATGCAATGTTTGGAGACACTTCAAATAGGAAATCCAAGATTAAAGGTATTGTCCAATAATACCTATATTGCAAACATATTGGGAAGTCTATTTTGTGAAACAGGAGACTGGAGGTGAGTCAATAAACTGTCAATAAACATTGCTGATAAGTTCAGACCTTACTGTGCACTTTCAATTTTTATTCATATTAAAGTTTTCAGATCTTTCATTGCCTTCAAATCGTCATTTCAAGCTTCGTTATTATTCAGACACTGTAAAATGAAATTTTAGATCATAAAGTGTCCTTGAAAATAGAAACTTCTCACTATGATACTAATGTTTTAGTTTCTAGTCTTAAAACATTATAGTTTTTCATTTACATTTCTTATGTATACTCATTTAATAACCAACTTTAAATTCAGTAATCACATTTTCCCCTAAGCTTTGATTAGAACAATTATAGTAAATGAAAATAAGAAAGTAATTTCTGTAAAGAGATTCATAAAGCATCCTTTCCAAGCCATAAAGCAGCCTTCCAAATAGTTTTTTTCAGCATTAGGTCTACCAAGAAAAAAAAAAATGATTCTATTCTACTGAAGATAAACAGATCCAAAACGCTTTCATTGTCTGCTCATCTTTTTCTGAGTCTAGCCTGGTACGAAGGCTTAACACACAAAATATACCCAATAAATGCTGTTGAGTGAGTATCTGGCTCTCTTGCCGAGGCTAAAAAAGTAGAAGCATCGTAGAAAGTCCCCCTTAGAGGGGCGCCTGGGTGGGTCAGTTGATTAAGTGTCTGCCTTTGGCTCAAAACGTGATCAGGGTCCTGGGATCAAGCCCTATGTCAGGCTTCCTGCTCGGCAGGGAGTCTGCTTCTCCCTGGCCCCTCCCTTGGCCCCCTTTGCACATCCTCCCCTCCACCGCTGGTGTTCTCTCATTCTCTCTCTCTCAAATAAATAAATAAATAAATAAATTTTTAAGGGACTCCTGGGTGGCTCAGTTGGTTAAGCGGCTGCCTTCGGCTCAGGTCATGATCCCAGCGTCCTGGGATCGAGTCCCACATCGGGCTCCTTGCTCAGGAGGGAGCCTGCTTCTCCCTCTGCCTCTGCCTGCCACTCTGTCTGCCTGTGCTCTCTCTCTCTGACAAATAAAGAAATAAAATCTTTAAAAAAAAATTTTTTTTAAGAACTCCCCTCTGAAATAGAAAGCTTGTGAACAGATAAATGAAATAGAAAAGATAGATAATTGAATGTTTTACATCTACCCAATATTTCTTTAGCCCCCAAATTTTGGCCCATGTTTACTTTAGGTTTACCTCACCAAACAATATACATCAGCACACACCTAATGGAAATCTCTGCAAAGATGGCCATTAACAACTTATTGGTTGGTAACACATGACTGAATATTTTCTGTCAACTCATGGTGGTACAATTAATATTGAAGGTATTATTCCTAGTAACATAATTCCCACACACCGCCATCCTGAGTTTTGTGTTGTTTTAAGTTATGCCAATAGGATGTGAGGAGGGAGGGGGGCTATAAACAACTTGATTAGCAGAATTTTTATAACATCTTTTATTTGTTGTGGAAGAGCCAAGCCAAAGCACTAGCCATGTTTCATGAAGACCCATGGACGACCAAGTTGTCTATACAGCTCTGTTAGGGTGGGAGATAGTACAGGATTTTTTATGAGTGTGGATCCCTCTAACTCCGATTCTTTCTCAAAAAAACAGAAAGACTGAGGGGCACCTGGGTGGCTCAATCAGTTAAGTGACTGACTCTTGATTTCAGCTCAGGTCATGATCTCCAGATCCTGAGATCAAGCTCATTGCCCAGCAAGAGGCTGCTTAAGACTGTCTCTCTCCCTCTCCTTCTGCCCACCCTCCTGCTCACGAGGGCATGTTTGCTCTCTCTTTGTCTCTCTCAAAAAGAAAAAAATGTGGAAAGATTGAGGAAATGGTCTTTCACTGTTTATTCTATCTTTATTCTTTCATTCCCCAAATGCCTCAAATGTTTCCCCACACACACACGTACACATACACGCAGACACATGCACTCGTGCAGACACACACAGTCACAGAAGTAGGAAGGAAGGTAAGTTTTGTCCCAATAACAAAGACACAAAATCTCTATGCCTTAAAGCAGATAGTTTATTTCTCTCCCAGGTAAAAATCTGAATGGAGGCAAATCAAGCTCTGCTTCACAAGGCAGAGCTTTTTCCTTGTTACTCCACTGTATATGGGCTCCATTCCCCAGGTTAACCAACTGGAAGGGCAAAGGCAGAAGGATAGAGAAAGGGCAGGAAACAGAGTGTCCGTCCTTTAAAGAAGTTTCCCAGAGCTTCCATTCAACACGTCTACTTACAGCTCTTTGGTCTGAATCTAATAACAAGCCACACTCAGCCACAGTGGGAACTCAGAAATGTGATTTTTATTTTCCGTAGTGTGTTCCCAGCTGACACATGTAGATGGTAATTCCTGAGAACAGAGGGAGAATGGGTATTGGCAAATAACTAGCAACCCCTCAACTATCCTTCCCATGACAGAATGAGTGGGATTTCATACTCAGACCATTCAGGGCAAATTCCTTCCCTCCTCCACCCACCCTGCACTACCTTTTCCTCTACCTTTTAATCCGCCAAGAATATTATTCATATGTATCCAGACACACTTCTGCTCAGAGGAGCAAAGAGGGGAGCAATTAGTGAAGGACAGATTACTTTTCCTATTTAAGCTACTGGGTACTACAAATTCGAATAGGAGGATCTGAGCCGAGTCTAATCCTCTGCTTTTGTGTTTGCTATCTAAATTGAGACCACTGTCAGTTTTAATTGAACATAAAATCTCCTGTTTGATCCTAAGCAGGAGAATAGGGTTTTCATTTGCTAGTCAGTGGATTTTGGATTTCTTCCCCAAAGAGGCTAACTTTAGTGATAATTACAAGATTATCTCATTCAAATGAAGGTCTGGAACATTTAATATTCTCTGGAACATATCGACCTCTGTGGGCAGCAGAACCAGTCATTTAAATATATATTTAAGCTGCAAACATAGCCCTGGTTATGTAGACTGTTGTTCTCACACTTCACAAAGCACTACAGGTATCTTTGAAATCATAGCTTTGAAGAACAGAACAAAGCATGAAGAGCCCACCTATCCCAAAGCACACACCCATTCCACCTGTGTTTTATATCCGGGGTTCTATATAAGCTATTGTTTAAAGAAAAATTTTCATGAGTTTCAAATATTTGACCTCATTGTTCTCCATCAAATTTTATTTCTTATGGATTTGTTTCTTGTGGACATCATAGCCTTGAACTTCCCAGGACTTTCAGGAGCTAGTAAAGAAGGGATGTAATGGGAAACCTTCTGCTCACTTGTCATTGCGACATATTTTTGAAAACTTACATATTTGGAAAGATCACAATGATTCTGGCAAATTTTGCTCCATAAAACAGAGCTTCCTCCTTGTTATTCCATCTTGCATGAGCTCCATTCCCAAGAGTGTTCCCCTAGCCACATTCCTGGCAGGTGAGCCGATAGGAGGGGTAATAGCAGAAGGATTGGGAAAGGGCAGGTAACAGAGTGGCTGTCCTTTATTTATCTAGATTACTGAGACTGTATTAGTAGGCATTTTTGTCTCCCTGGCAGTCACAATGTATGTGTATAATTGAAATTATTTTTTTTCAGTCGTTTGCATTTTGCTTTGTAATCCTTAAGACTTTGATATTGTATGAATATATCTATTGACTGAAATTACTGAATATTTCTATGTAGGTACAACATACACAGTGGAAATGATGACTGACCAATAAGACCTGGGAAATTGGCATATTACAGCTGCACCACAACTTTATTGTTTGCTTCTACTATCAGAATCCTCTCGGCAGTCCCACTTCATCAGTCAAATATTCCATTGGGACAAAAAAGAGCGAAAGCCTATGTAGTCCTTTTGTCGTTAATTATAAAAATCCAATCTTTTCTTCCTGGGAGATCAGCTACTTAAAAAACACATCTCCAAGAGAATAGTTAAGGGTTCTAGTCTAAATAAAATATTCTAAGAATTTATTTCTCTCAGCATCTGTTTCTTCATTTTCCAGCTCATATTTTTTCATGGCAACAAAATAGCGAATGAAAGTTTCCCCCAGGGCTTGTCTCAGACACTGATCTTCCTCCAGTGCTACAAGAGCGTCTTCCAGTTTCAAAGGGATCTCAGCAGATTTGGCTTGACAGAAGTCCATGCTGTCATTGGGACCAGCCAGGACACCGTCACTGCTTTGAAGTCCATCCAAGCCCGCAGCAACTGTCGCTGCCAGCACCAGGTATGGATTTGCGGTCGCGGAGCCCAGTTTATTTTCTATCCGGCTGCCTTTCTCACCGTGACACTTGATATTAAAAGCACAGCTGTTGTCATTGTATCCCCATGTTGTAGGCACACTCTCCTTGAGGTCTTTACTCTCCTTGAAATAACGCTTCCGGCAGCTAACAGCAGGAGCCATCAAGCAGCTGAGAGCAGCGGAGTGCTTCAGGAGCCCTGCCAACCATTTTTTCCCAGTGATCGTGAGCTCCTCGACTCCAGAATTGCTGCAAAACATATTTTTCTTCCCCTCGACATCCCAGAGACTGTGAGACAAAATTCCTGAATTGCAGAATCCAGTCTCGATGAACAAGCTGGCGATGTAATTATATTTCCTCGCAACTTCTTTGACACCTGTTCTGAGGGTGAATGCATTATCAGCTGCACTGATGCCAAATTCGGGCAAAAAACAGATTTCCATCTGACCGGGCCTGGTAGAGGAGGAAAAACTCTCGACATTGGCTCCAGTGTGATATAAACCATCAACGAGCTCCTGGATGAAAGGCTGGTCGTGATTATTTAGTAATGTTGAAGCAGGGAAAGAGATGGTCTTTGAATTGATAATTTCGGGCACAGCAAAAATGCAAAAATCATAGATGAAGGCGGAGAGCAGGGAAAAGCCAGCGTCCTGCAGCTGGCTCAGCTGCCTCTTGGCGATGTACCGTGGGGAAGTCAAAAGAGGCTCACCAGTCACAGTGAACGTGTCACATATCACTCTGGCCGTTCTCTCAGCCCACGGCAAAACCCGGAAGGTTGAGAGCTCTGGCATCAGGACGATGTCACTATTAAAACACGTTGCTCTTATGTGATCCACTTCATTGTCCTTAGGATTCGGTATCAGTTCCAGATAACCTCGGGGCATGCAGACGCCATGGATCACTTTTTCCTGAGGAAATTAAAAGTCAAAGCAATCAGGTTTTGACCCTCGAAAGCAAACGAAAGGGTGGGGGTGGGGAGACACATGACTCATGAGGAAAAAAAAAATGTCTTTAACATCTGTTGGTTAACACTAGCTTAATATCAAATAAATTCTAAATATTTTATTTTTTTAAGATGTGTTTATTTAGGGGAGCCTGGGTGGCTCAGTGGGTTAAGCCTCTGCCTTTGGCTCAGGTCATGATCTCAGGGCCCTGGGACTGATGAGCCCCACATTGGGCTCTCTGCTCAGCGGGGAGCCTGCTTTCTCCTCTCTCTCTCTGCCTGCCTCTCAGCCTATTTGTGATCTCTGTCTGTTAAATAAATAAATAAATAATTTTTTTAAAAAAAGATTTTATTTATTTATTTGAGAGAGACAGAGAGAGAGTGAGGGCCAGGGCAGAGGGAATGGGAGAGAGTTTCCTCAAGCAGACTCCTGCTGATGGGGAGCCCCCACTCAGACTTGATCCCAGGACTCTGACATCATGACCTGAGCTGAAACGAAGAGCTGCTTAACCAGCTGAGCCACCCAGGGGCTCCCAAATTTAAAACATTTTAAAATAAATCCCCGAGTTACTTTTATAAACAACTCTTAATATTTTTAGCCTGGAAGGCATTATATGTTTTGAGATCTGAAAATATCAGTCATTAAATAATAGGTACAATAATAAAGGAAATGTCTTTATAGCAAATGACAAAGGTAAACCTTGTAAAATTGTTTGAAATGATCATAACATAGTCCTTTTTTTTTTTTTTTTTAAAGATTTTATTTATTTATTTGTTAGAGAGAGAGCGAGCGAGTGAGCACAGGCAGACAGAGAGGCAGGCAGAGGCAGAGGGAGAAGCAGGCTCACCGCCGAGCAAGGAGCCCGATGTGGGACTCGATCCCAGGATGCTGGGATCATGACCTGAGCCAAAGGCAGCCGCTTAACCAACTGAGCCACCCAGGCGTCCCATAACATAGTCCTTTTTAAAGCACTTTTTATTTTATGGCATAGCTGCTAATGTCTCAGATAAGGTTTTATTTTTGCCTTATTTTGTTGTAATCCCTATAGTTAACTGAGAATCTTCAGTCCTTCCAGGAACTTGACAGTGGTCAGTCCTAGGACACACACAACAGTCAACCTAAGGACCCAGGTCTGCTGACAGCTGCACTCCTCTCTTCATCCACTTCCACAACCCAGTAAGAATGAACACATCACAGCCTCACAGTCCCCGAAACTTGGCCTGTGAGCGTGGACCTAGATCTCCAAAGCTATAGTTCCAAAATGTGTTATCGCCTTCAAGTCAGCCACGAACTGAGTGTCACCAAGTCTGACTTCTAGGCCTAACTCTTTCACTCATCACTTGGGTGAAGTTAGGCAAATCACTGGACCGAGTGAGTCGGCTTCCATGTCTGTGTAACAAACGTTGGCTAGATGGTTGCTAAGGCACTTTCTAGCCATAGACCTCTTGGGGTCAGTGTCTTTGGTCATTCATTTAACTTTTGCTATGTGCCAGACAACAGGGACATGATTAGGTTATAAAGTTGAGTAGACACGTAAAACGGTTTCTAGAAATTATGTCATAGCAATATAACAAAGCTTCATGGGTTGAAGGTTACATTAATGGTAGGGGAGAAGCTAACTGTAAGGTCTGGTTCCCATTATGTCAGTGCATATCATGAGGTTAATAAAACATACTAACATTCTATAAGCCAAATTGTTTCTTCTATTACCTCCAGTCCCAAAGAACATGGCTACCAAAGACAGATGCTAACAGGGACCACACTACTGGTCCCTCTTCTGCCTTTGACCGTGAGCCCTTGCACTTCTGCACATCTATACATATACTTTTAAATGCCATTTGACTTGACTGATCCAAATCTGCTTTTGCCAGTAATAAAGTTGAAAAAGTCAAGCACTATTCAGTGCCTACTTAATTTTTTTAGTTCCCTCAGGGACCTACACACACACACACACACACACACACACACACACACACACACAGAGGCATTGTGGAATTTCAGAGTACCTTAGTATGAAATCCTTTCATTTGAATTTTTACTATAAGAAATAATGATATTTCCCTACTTTTCAATTTTTTAGTTTGAAAAGCCATATGTTAGTTCTGTATATCCCTAAAATGGAGGGTAATGTATTTTATTCAGGAGAGTTCCAAGAGTCCCTGCAATTGAAATCTGTGTTTGTATTCACCTAGTTGTGAGCAATAGGGAAGAACATGTTACCATTTCATTTGCTAGGCCTTCACAGATTTAAAGAATAGGAAAAAGTAGTACTTTATTCTTCAAACTATTCAATCTGTATTTTTCTGAGCACTCTTTTTAAACACTGTCATTTTCTTTGTTCTTTTTTGAACATTCTGAATTCAAAAGACTCTTTATTAGTAGTGGGAAATACATAAATATACATAAACATGTCTTGCTCATGACAACTAATAAGTTATCTTCACATGTGTTTATAAATACAAAGTATTGGGACAACTTCACACTCTAATATAGATCACCAGAAATCCAATAAAAACTCTAGCAAAATAGCTCAAATCTCTATGATAACTGAAATTTGGATCACAGTAAAGGCCACCAAAGAATAGTTATAAATTCTGTAGCAATACATCATGTTTTGATTAGATCAAAGATAGAAAGAATCTACATTATCTGCATATAATTTAAATAAAAACTAGTCTTTTGCTAGAACAGAGACAGTTGGTTGTAAGGTTTAATCAGCTAATGTTTGTAAGGCATTTAGCACAGTGCCAGGCATATGATAAGTTTTCTTTAAAAAGTAGATACCATCTGGGGTGCCTGGGTGGCTCAGTGGGTTAAAGCCTCTGCCTTCAGCTCAGATCATGATCTCAGGGTCTTGGGATAGAGCCCCACATCGCATTGGGCTCTCTGCTCAGCAGGGAGCCTGCTTCCCCCCTCTCTCTCTGCCTGCCTCTCTGCCCACTTGTGATCTCTCTCTCTCTCTGTTAAATAAATTTTTTTTTTTTTAAAAAAGGAAAAAGAAGGAGGAGGAGGAGAAGGGGAAGGAGGAGTGTTATAACTGGAAGTGAAGGATCAGAGGTGGACATCCCAACTCTGCCTATAATTGCCTGTATAATTTGAGAACGCTTTCCTTAACTTTTCTGGGCCTCCCTTCACTCATCTATAAATGAAGAAGATGGGTTATATTACCTCCTGTATTTCCCTGCATGGTCTAACAATAATTTTTAAATTGACATTTTATTTTCCATAAATATAAAAAGGTTTAAAAATTACTTTAGAAAGATTGAAATTACTTTCACTAAGTCATAGGCAAATTCAAATCATGGAGCCACTCTTCATTTAATGAGTTCCCCATACAGAATTGTATTTATATCAGACTCATGTTGTTTATATTGTTTTGCACAGCTGAACTTTTTTTTTATGTCCATTTGCAATAAATTTGACAAAATGAATTATTTAATTTTAAATTACAAATACTCATGATGTAAATATTCACTATAACCCATACCTTCACAAGTTCCAAAATGAATTCAAAGTGTTTTGTTAAAAAATAAGTAGATACTCTATGATCATTAAATAAGAATAAAATAATAACTAGGTAATGAAAGGAGAAAGTGAGGTTGTATTTGCAAATTAAGACAAAAAATAAATATAGCGATTGAGAGGAAGTATGATAAGTTATATTAAAATTCTTATGATAGACAGACTTTCTCCCTGCATAAACTCCAGAAGAAAAAAATTGATTCTAATACATTGGATGTTGAATGAGATAATGGAAAGTATTTTCAATAGTATTTAAAAAAAGAATTGCAGACGTTTTCTTTTTATGTCAATTTTATCAATCCCCAGCAAGTGGAGGGAGCATATTAAATTACATTTTCATAAAAGAGTTTCTTTGAGGAACTAGAATAATACTCTAAATATATAGCTTTGAGATGCCATTAGTGGAATAAATGATTAGGATTTGACAAAAACTGAATAGCAAGCAGTTTTATATTGAAGTCTCTGGCAAGTGCCTGAGGTGCCAGTTGTGTTTTTTTATTGATTGAAAGAAATTCATATAAATTAGATTCTTGGTCTGTTCGCAGGAAATTTCACATTTTCTTGTCAAAATTAACCAACATGTATTCTTGCCTGGATGAAGAGAAAACAACGTCTGCAAGCAGGTCTAAAGGATTTCTTAAGAGACAAATTTGGGGGGTCCGTTTCCTTTTTTTTTTTTCATTATTATTATTAAGTAGAGTTGACATAAATATTTTATCAGCTTCAGGTGTACACCACAGTGATTCAACAATTGTGCACGTTATACTGTGCTCAACAAGTGTAGTCAATGTCTGTCACCATACAATGTTACTACAATATTACTGACTCTACTCCCTTTGCTGTACTCTTCATCCCTGTGACTTAATTCTAATTGGAAGTTTTATACCTCTTAATTGCCTTCACCCATTCTGGAAACGATCAGTTTGTTCTCTGCATTCATGAATTTGTTTCAGTTTGTTTGTTCATTTGTTTTGTTTTGTTATTTTATGTTCCACATGTAAGTGAAATCATATAGTATTTGTCTTTCTTTGTGTGACTTTCTTCACTTAACCTAATACCTTCTAGCTCCATCCAAGATGTCACAAATGGCAAGATGTCATCCTTTTTATGGCTGAGAAATATATACACTGCATGTATATACCACATCTTCTTTATCTATTCACTTATCAGTGGACACTTGGGCTGCTTCCTTATCTTAGCTATTATAAATAATGCTGCAATAAACATAGGGGTACATATATCTTTCTAAATTGAATACTCTGCTTTCATTTTTGCAGAGTAAATACCCAGTAATAGAATTACTGGGTGGGGGACGCCTGGGTGGCTCAGTTGGTTAAGCGGCTGCCTTCGGCTCAGGTCATGATCCCAGCGTCCTGGGATCGAGTCCCACATCGGGCTCCTTGCTTGGCAGGGAGCCTGCTTCTCCCTCTGCCTCTGCCTGCCTCTCTGTCTGCCTGTGCTCCCGCTCTCTCTCTCTAACAAATAAATAAATAAAATCTTTAAAAAAAAAAAAGAATTACTGGGTGGTATAGTATTTCTACTTACAATTTTTTGAGGAACCCTCATACTGTGATTTTCCATAGTGTTTCCATCAATTTACATTCCCATCAATAGTACACAAGGGTTTCCTTTTCTCCACATCCTTGTCGACACTTGTTATTTCCTGTCTTTTTGATGGGAGCCATTTTTACCATTCTGACTAGTGTGAGATAATATCTCATTGTCATTTTGATTTGCATTTCTCTGATGATGAGTGAAGTTGAGCATTTTTTAAAAACAAATTTGAACCTGTTAGAATTATTTTAAAAAGCATTTTTGAAGGTGCCCACTTTTTCCCAACATAAAACAAATGAGAAAATTATAATTTTATATTAAAGTGATAAAAATAATCTATACCTTAGAAATAAACTTAGAGGTCACTTAACTTTTGTACTTTCTTATATAATACTGACTGATGTCCTTTCCTTCTAAGAAATGTTTCAGTGACACAATAAATTAGTCATTAAAACAAATACATGACATAAGCTGAAAAAAATTTTCAGGAAGTCTCAAAATACATCCAAAAATACAATATTCTCAGTATTGCTATTTTCAAGAATTTAATGGTTTTTATTAAGTCATCCAACAACAATAGGGTACTTTCTTATAAGAATTAGAAGCTGAAAGGGATATGTTTTTTTATCTAGCAAATTCTATTTAATCTTTTTTTTTTTTTTCATTTTATATCTGCTCTTGGGTCTTCTGTAGCAATTTTCTCATGTCAACCTAAATATAATACCCATAATTGCAATAAGAGAGAAAAGATAATTCTATGGAGGGAAATTATTCAAGGCAGAAAGACTAAAATTACCAGTCTTAATTAGTTTTATATTTCTATTGGGTAAAGGAATTGCTATTTGGGCCCTGAAAGTGTATGTTCAGCTCCTTAGGGAGCAGTAATGCATTTGGGGAGGGACAAGGGAAAAAAACAAAATAAATTACTGGTTTTCAGCTTTAATTACTGTATAGATTACAAGAAAATAAGAAAGAATAGTAAGGACCATTTGCTTGCTCATGGTCATGAAATTACATTCACTCATAACTCTACCTGTAAAACTCACTTGGAAAAATTGTGCAGGGATACTCTTAGATCTAGACACACCATGGAGGTCTGTTGCTTCAAATCGCACAAACTGAAGGTGATTTTTGGCCATCTCTTGTTTAATGTGCTTCATCCTAGAGGAGAGATGAGGTGTGGTCGGAATTTGAGTGCCGTCCCTGGAGTTATCTGTAGGATAAAAGATGGCCCTAAGTCATTAGATCAGGATGAATGGAAAAGCAAAAGGAGACTACAGAGAGTGATTTTGTCATCATGATTGTTAACAAAATCATCATATACTCTTGTCATTGACTTACAGGTAGAGATCTTACCTTTCTTACCCTGACTTTACCATAGTCCCAAGAACATAATCTTTAGACAGCCTAAGCGATTATTTATAAAGCACTTGGGGTTAAGTGAAAATTAACATTATTTGAATAAGCATAGAGCAATACCCTATGCAAATACTTACTGAAAATGCCTTTGCTTATGGAAATTAGGATACATTTGCATAACGTGACAGCTTAGGCACCATACAAGTCTGTGTACAGATGACTATCACTGAAAAGACTGAGCTTCTTGCACTAACTGGTAATACTTAAAGGTTCCTGTATGATTAAAGGCAAAATTGTTTGGTTTTGTTTATCTTGTGCAGATTTGCATTTTTTGTTTTTGTTTTGTTTGCCAAAAGGGCTTTATGGCATCTGAATCTAAGCCATCTACATGTCTCTGTCAAATTTAAACTTAAAAATCGCTATAAATGAGCAAACGAAATTGTTTTTCAAGGATCAGACTGTAAGAGATGAAAAATCTAGACTGAAAACCAGAAACCTAAATATATATATTTAAGATAGACTGCAAATTCTAAAACTTCAGAGCTAGAAGAGAGTTTGGCAATAAATCACCTAAGCCAACCAATTTGCTAGCTTGCAAGCAAATTGCACCCAGAGAAGTGCAGTGAGTAGTCCAAATCACTCTCAGTTCATTGTCAAAAATTGAAGCTACAAACCAGACCTCTTAAATCCCAGTGGGTAGCTCATTACCATAAAATGAATGAATATATCCAAAGCATTTAAAAGGTCAGGCACGTAGTACACATCACAAATGTTAGCTAGAGTCCAAACTTTCAAAAGAGGCAGCAGACTGTAGAGATTCAGCAGCAACACCAAAGCCATCTGCCTCCCTCAGGATGTTGCCTGTGCCCTAGACACTCCCTTACTTCTCTGAGCCTGGGCTTTCTCACTGATACAATATTATCCACTTTATAGGCTCGCTGTGATGATTAAACAAGTTATTTAACAGTTCCTGGCAGACATTAAGCACCATATAAGTGCTTCTTAAATACATAAAGTGAACACAATTACTCTAGCCTTGGTAATGGTACTACAATCATGTCTGAATCTGAATATCCATCAAGCTGTCACATCACTGATGCTGAGCACCTATAATTTTAAAGTGATACCTGAATATCCTTTTCTGAGATATAATTGGCTTTAAAAATAAGCATAAAGATTGACAGTTTAAAAACACAGATTAACTAGATTTTAAGTACATGAAGCATGAGGAAAACAAATTACTGGCTCCACCTATACAAATATATTAGAGATAATGTCCTGTAACTGATACATTTGGCTACTCTGAGACTCCTGAGGCTTTATAACTACCTTCCATTTAACACAAACAATTAAGCTGTAGCAATTACAATGTTTCATGCTAAATTAGGAGTTGCTGTCTTCCCAACCTATCCTGAAGTATTGGGTGCTCTGCTGAAGTTGAACAATGCTCTTTAAAAAAAATACAATTTACAAGCATTTTAAAATATGAAAAATTTCAGACAAGCAGTATTCTAAAAACAATGAGGAATTACATACAAGCTATAAATATTTTAACAACATAAAAAAATCAGTAAGCGTCTCCTACTAAAGGAGCAAAGTCATTTTATTGGCTCATCAGTAATATGATCACAGACAATCTTATTAGGTCTTTGCTTTTTCTGTACCTTTCAATGTTTCTACAATAACTATGCATTCTTTTTTAAGATTTTATTTATTTATTTGACAGACAGAGATCACAAGTAGGCAGAGAGGCAGGCACAGAGAAAGAGAGAGAAGCAGGCTCCCTGCTGAGCAGAGAGCCTGATGCGTGGGGCTGGATCCCAGGATCCTGGGATCATGACCTGAGCTGAAGGCAGAGGCTTTAACCCACTGAGCCACCCAGGTGCCCCTGCATTCTTTTAAAATAAGGAAAATATGCATCCACTCAAGATAGGTTGTTCAGTTACCATGTACTATTTATATTGCACATACATCTAGGAAGAAGCCAGAAAAAGCCCTGCCCTCTTAGAGCTTTATATTATTGAGTGGAAGAGCTATAGACAATACATACACCATCAAATGCAAAGGCGGTATATTTTGTCACTGTTAAAAGTGCTGAAAACAAATAAATATAGTCATCTGGAGTATTAATTCTATGAGACAATCACAATACAAACAGGTCTAACCTCTGATTCACTTGAAGATTGTCAAATTGCACTATAGCTGGACAGTAAGTATATGAATTAGTTTGCTAGGGCTGCCATAATAAACACCATAGACCGGGTGACTCAAACAGAAATTCATCTTTTTACAATTCCAGAGGGTAGAAGTCAAGGGTCCAAGTGTAAACAGTGTTGGTTTCTTCTGAGAGTTTCTCTCATTGGCTAGTAAATTGCTTTTTTTCTTCACATGATCTCCCCTCTGTTTTGTGTTCTAATCTTCTCTTCATATAAGAATACCAGCCATGTTGGATTTGGGCCCACGCTATACACCTCATTTAATATTAATTACTTCTTTTAAAACTCTATCTCCAAATACAAACACCATGTGAGGCATGAGGGGATAAGACTCCAAACACCTATGAATTTAGGGGAGCCACAATTCAACCCATAGTAATATATCATCCCATTTCCATATTCTTCAGAGTCCTCATCACCACCCACCATATTGTAAAATCATGTGCTTACTTTCTGTCCTTCCCCACTTGCATGTCAGTTCCAGGAGAATAGGGGCTCAGCTTTACTTGCTGCTATATCCCCAGTACCTGCAGCCATGCAGACATATCATAGATGCTCAATGGCTATTCCTTTAATAAGGGGGTGTGTGGGTAAATTAATTAATTAATACACCCTGGATGATTTGACCTTGTCTAATTAACAAGTGGAATTGGTATCACATATTTCAGTGAGTATATTAAGTACCATCTCATTTATTTGAAAGTTTAATTCTTTCACCAAATATGAGAACTCTATCCAATCTAATTTCATTTTGAAGGAATCAACTAATCTTACTGAATCATTGTCTGAATTTCTTTTCTTCAAATAAATCATACTTGTTAGTTACAATTAAACCTTTTGGTCAGACCTTCCCAGATGCACATGATGAATAGCGGGCAGATAATTGCTAGTTCAGGGACTCATTTGTTTTTCTTACAGTATGGTTCCTGGGAGGTGTTCTTCTTTCCCATCCCCTCAGAGAACCAATAAATTAAATCAATCTACTTTTACAGAGAAAATTTTCCTACTATGAGTGTTTAGGGGGTAAAAAGTAAGAAAACACTAACAAAAAAAAAAAGTTAAAAGTTAAAATAAAACCTCAAAGCTCTATAGCAATTAGAAGGCCTTGGAGAAATGTTTTCTGTGTTCAGTGACAATGAGGACATATTTCAGTTATAGAGAACAAGTCATGGTCACTTATAAAAGGCAGATTGAATAGTCATTTGAGCTTTCAGAAATACCAACTCAAAAAGAGAAAAGTGCATTCAAGAATATACTCTGCAATACATTGACTTTATGGAATGCCTGGGATGATCCGCCAAACTCCTTTCCCAGAGCCTGCCTTCCTTCATCCACGTGGCTAGTCTGAGAGACACCCTTAGAGCAAGTGTGACCCCAGTCTCCAGCCGTACCATGTTAGCCCAGGTGGCAGAATAACCAAGTAAAAGCAGTAACAAAAGCAAAAACAATAAAAAGAAGTGGGGAGGGGGAGCTTTTCTTTGGAAAAAAAAAGATTTTTTTTTTAAAGTCAGAGTGGTATCACAGAGAAGAAAACACAATGTCAAAATTTTAACACTGATTGGGGAGTAGATTTTCATATTTATCTTTAAATTCTGGGGGGGGCACCTGGGTGACTCAGTCATTGGGCGTCTGCCTTCGGCTCAGGTCATGATCCCGGGGTCCTGGGATCGAGCCCCACATCGGGCTCTCTGCTCAGCAGGGAGCCTGCTTCCGCCTCTCTCTCTGCCAGCCTCTCTGACTACTTGTGATCTGTCTGTCAAATAAATAAATAAAATCTTTAAATTCTGTATGGGTGACTTTTTTGAAGCTATCAGCTTGTTGGTGCTTTGGGCCTGTAAAAAGCTTAATCTAGCCTGGGGCCAAAGGAGGGAGCTTCTGAACAAACCAAGTCAGGTTAATAATGATACCCATTATCTTAGTCACCATTGGTTGGTACAAAGAGAGCTCACCACACGAGTTCGTTCTTCAGATTCTTTTGATCTAAGACTAAGAAATGGTCAATTTCATCTATTTTATGGCTGAGACTATATAAAACAAGGGTCACAAATGACAGAAGAGCAAAGGTGGTCTAGAGATACTTTCTTACTAGTTGTCCCAGTGTTTGAAAACATTTATAATAGTCAACACCTACATATCTGAAAATTTTGTTCAAAAATCTTGAGTTCAAGCTTCTCCTAAAGAAACTAAATTTGGTAACACTGGGTGGTTATTTCGCCATAGTGACCACTGGCTAGAGCTCTGAGGTGGACTGAAATGGGGCATGTATCCTCTAATCCATGGATTGGCAAACGTTTTCTCTAAAGGGCCAGATAGTAAATATTTGCAGCTTTGTAAGCCATTTAGTATCTGCTGCAACTTCTCAACTGTGCCATTGTAACACGAAAACAGTCATAGACAATACATAAACTTTATTTACCAAAAACAGCCAGCAGACTGAATTTGGCCTGTAGGCCACAAGCCAGCCTCATTGACTGGTTCCTTACACTAGCCATCTCAGTCATTTGCATTATTTACCTGGCCCCTGTGGCATTTGGATTGATAGCATCTGATGCTAGGCTGTCAGTGCTCATTTCCATTTCATGGAGAATTTCACAAAGCCAACACAGAGCACAGAGAAGCACACTGATGAAAGACACTGATGAAAGATGCTGTGGTAGGCAGAACAGCCCACAAAGATGTTCACATCCTAAACCCTGAAACCTGTAGAATATGTCAAACTGCAGGCCCTAAGGGACTTTGCAAATGCAAATAAGGCTATAACCCTTAAAGTAGGGATACTGTCTTGGATTATCCAGAATTCTTAAAAGAGCAAACTTTCTCCAGCTGTAGGCAGAAAAGAGGTGTGAAAGAAGGAGAATTTCAAGAGGTTCCAAATGTTAAGTATTTGAGAGATTGTCTTGGTCCTGAGACACCAGACCAGAGGGTGGTTTCTAGGAGCTAAGGGCCACCCCAGTGGACAGTCAACAATCCTACAACCCCAACAAACAGGATTCTCCCATCAATCTGAGCACTCCCTAGGGTCTCTGGATAAGAATCCAGATGGCCAACACCTTGACTTCAATCTTGCAAAATCTGAATCAGAGAAACCAGCTGAGACATCCCATTTGATATATGGAATCCTGACAGCATTCACTTCCCAGGCTCTAGCTCCTCCTTAAGCCCTGTGTGTCATAAAGAACTTAACCTTGCCAAAGGAACCTCTTTACCCTTGGCTCCTGGGAGATAATCTGGAATGTCCTGCCTGACAAGAGAGTCTTAGTTTACCTGGGGCTCTGGACCACACTAGAAAATCTAATAATGTCATTTATCCTGGGAGCTTTGAGTCATGTGATATCAGCTTGACTCCCAGGGAAGCCAGAGACTGAGGTCAGCCACATGAAACCCCACTATGGAGTCCCCGCCCCCCAAAAAACTCCGGACACCAAGATTCAGGCAAACATCCCATGGTTGTCAATACTCCATACATATTGTCACATATCATTGCCAAAAGAGTGGTGCTGTCCATGACACCACTGGGAGAACACAAATGGAAGCTCTATGCTTAGAACTTTCCTGTACTCTCCCCGCTGGGTCTCTTCCCTTGGCTGATTTTCATCTGTATACTTTCACTGTAAAAGACCATAACCTTGAGTATAAGACCTTTCAGTGACTTCTGTGAGTCCTTATTAGCAAATTATCAAAACTAGGGTTAGTCTTGGGGAGTTCCCTAACTTGCAATTGGTGTCACTAGTGAGGGTAGCCTGGTGGACACTGTCCTTCTAACTTCACACCCTGCTGTATTTCTGTCTTTCAACCCTTTCCTGATGGATTCCCTTATGGAATAAATACCTCATTTTATTAACTAGTTTCCATTCTTGGATCCGAGATTTTTGACCAATACACTGATAGGCCAAAATCATTGTATTACTATTAATAAGCCAGAAACTTAGAATAACAAAATTTCACTTTTAGAAAAGGCTAGAAAGGTCATCCATTGCAACCCTTCCATTTTCTAGATGAGCAGCCTAGGGGTTAAAGAAAACTATATAGCTGTTTATAAACGATAGGTGTATACATTCTTCTCACTCCCAAACTAGCATTCCTTAATCCATGCCACATTAACATTAATTTAAATACAAATTTGGGAATAGTGGCTAGAATCATGTGTCAGTTTGTTTCTTTGCCCTTACCGGTATGGTTGGAGTTTGTGTTAAATTCACGACAAGGAGCACTGGCTGAAGTTTTGAGGGGTGATGGTTTTATCCCTGTTGTCTGATTCTCGGAGTCCTTGTCATCTTGTGGCAGATGGGAGTCTGCGGAGCCAGCTCCCACAATTGGTTTGCTCATATCCCCCAACTTGTGGCACGCCATTTGGTTTCTGATCCTTTCTTTAATAAAGAATGAAAAAATGTTAAAACACACTGCCTTTGTTTTCAACTGTCTTTTAACATGAGAAAATAATTTATTCCTGAGCAGTGACATACCAAATGAAGGGCAGTGGGAATGACCTGCACTGGTCATGGGCCATAAAGTGGTATGTTGTCTGTAGAAAATTTAAACTCTGGTTGCTTTTTACTGTTACCATGCACTGGCCATTCCTATTGCCTTGGAACACCACTGTTCTTGGATTAAGTCTCTTGATGTTTGATTAACTCCTAGTTTCAGAATCTATTGAGTCTAGTTGGAATTCCAATATGTGATACAAAAACTTGTTCCACATCTTTACTGTGGTCTCCCAAATCCTTAGTAATGATCTTTACACTCGGTCTTGGAGCAGAAATATGCTTCCCTTCTTCCATATATGTTCCTTCTGTTGTGTTCTTTCTTTTTTTTTTCCTTCCCTCACCGCCATCCTACTTCTGCTCCCTTTCAATTCTGAATATTTTGATAGGTTAATTTTATATATTTATGTTATACCTCGACATTTGCTATCTTTTATGTTGTCTATGTAGGAATAAATTTTAGGTCTTCGTTTTTGCTTCTCCCTTAGATGAAAAGAAAATGTTTTATGAAGAGGAGAACGAAATAGAGATTGTTATTGGCATCGTATTCCTGAGACATCGTAATAGCTAAGATACCTTTTGAGTTGGATATATCCATTTCTCCTACTTCAGTTGAGAAAACATGTTTTGTGACTTTCTTTCTTGTTCTTCTTAATTTACTCATCCTGCTGGCTTCAGTCTCATTACTTTCATCTCTTGTATCCTGTAATAATTCATAGACAAAAAGGCAAATAACGGATCTTGCATGCAACTAAATTTGCTTGTCAAGAAAATATGACAATTGGAGAGCTAAGTTTTCAAGTGAATATAAGAGACTTTGATAATGAGGTAAATTTTGTCACCTCCATGTGCTCTTAAATAATTCAAAATTAAGAAGACCAATATTCCGCTTGCAGTCAGGATATTCTGCACTCCTTTTATACGTGGTATAGAATTGTCATTAAATAAATTAAGATCTTGTCCAGTAAGTGAAGATTTCTATCCTTTTTTTTTTTTACTGGAATATTTTATATTACCAATTCCTAAATATATTTTACCAAATCCATTTCAGCTTCAAAGTCCTCTTTTTAGGAGTTCCATCTTTTTTAGAATCTCTAACCTTTTGACCAGAAGCACAAGTACTTGAAGAATTCAATTTTATTCTTTTTTCTTACCCTCATCCTTATTACATCAATATTTGCTTTCCTTCAAAAAAGCAGCTGCATTCATAAAATACTATTGTGCATATGTAAAACGAGTGTTATACTCAAACAGTTTTATAGCGTAGGAAAATCTAAAAAATATTTTTAAAACAAAACAACCTAACTTTTACAATCTAGTTCTAATCCTTGACAGAATTCCTTGATAGACAGACCTGTCAAGGACTATTCCCAGCGAGGAGCTGGGCAGCGAAGCAGGAGAGGAGGGGTGAAGAGCGGAGACATCTCTGCACCAATAGTGGGCAGAATCACCCCTGACGTCCCAGAACACAAAAGCTAGCACTGAAAAAAAAATAAGAATAAGAAAAGCTGACATTGGTATTTTTATGTTTTTTACAAACTCTCGTTGTAGTTTGAAGACAGCAGAGGAAAGGGGCAGGGGTAGGGTCAAAAACTATAGTCTAAAATGTTTTGAGCTATTATCTTTTTGAAGAGCAGATTCTGAAAGACTCCATATCTTGGAGCAACTTCTAAATACGTGTCCAGAGTGGTTTCTGGGGAACAGCTGTACTCATTTGTCAATACCAATTCAGCCTCCGAAAGCTAAAAGGAGAAAAAATAATTTAACTTGTATTTATGTGTAATTAGGACACATTGTTATTAGTGTTACTATGTTTAAATAAAGACATATTTCATAGGACAAAATCTTTTTTGTCATTTTAAAATCTCACATCTTAGAAAACTGTGGTCCTTTTTACTCCAAATAATTTTATATTTGGATGATGTGATACTTATTGTGAGATATAGTAGTTTATTTTCTTCAAGCAGTTTATTATTTTATTTAAATACTTTTCTAGGGGCACCTGGGTGGCTCAGTGGGTTAAAGCCTCTGCCTTTGGCTCAGGTCATGGTCTCAGGGTCCTGGGATCAAGTCCTGCCTTGGGCTCTCCGCTCAGCAGGGAGCCCGTTTCCCGCCCCCCACCCCCGCCTGCCTCTCTGCTACTTGTGATCTCTCTCTCTCTCTGTCAAATAAATAAATAAAATCTTTAAAAAAATAATAAATATTTTCCCAATACACTTCTGATAGAATAGAATTCTGAAAGTGATTTACTGGCCTTATTGTACATATTCACCATTTCTAAAATAACATTGCCAGAAAAACACACTAAGTAATTGCATTTTTTGTGTTTTTACAAATACATGACTCTAACTTTATTAAGAAGTCTTGTTTAAGGGTGTCTGGGTGGTGCAGTCAGTTAAGATTCTGACTATTGGTTTTGGCTTGGGTCTCATGGGTCCCGAGACCGAGCACAGCACTGGGCTCAGCAAGGAGTCTTCTCGAAGATTCTCTCCCTCTAGTCCTCCCCACCTCTTGCACACATACTTCTGCTCTCTCACTCTCCCTTTCTCAAAAAAATAAATAAGTCTTTAAAAAGAAGAAGAAGAAGTCTTGTTTAGAAATGAGATACTTGGTCAGGTATATAAATATGAAAGGAAATTGAGAAGACTAACATTTGCTGTTTGTTTTACCCATTGGGGAATCCTCTCACATACAGATGAAAGGAATCAAATGAAATAGATTTTAAGATTTCTCTCAGCTTTAAACTCTAACCTGTAATTGAGTAACAATGTGCCAAAACTGAGCACTTTGTCAGGCGCATTCTCAACAGAATCCTAAATAGAATCTCTATTCTACAAATGAGAGAAGTGAGACCCAGAATAACTTGCCCAAGGCCGCAAGAGTGAACGAGAGATGCGGTTTACAAACAGGTCTTCCAGTTTCCGAAATGCCATTCTACTTCCTAAATGCCAGAGATTCGACTTTACAGAAAGTTCATTTTAATAGCATTCACCTGCTTTCATATAAACCAGATCAAAAGGGAAAGTTTAAGAAAAAATTGACAAAGACAATTGAAATTCACCTAGTTACTAACCTGAGATTTTCATCAATAAAAGCCCAAGAACTAAGTCATAATGCATGCCTCTGACTCCGTAATAGATGTTCAAAAGAATTTTTTTTTCAAATGAAGAATACATTTAGCTCAGTCCTTTGAATTTTTTTTTATATACAAGAATGATCAAAGTATAGAGACAGTTCTAACAGCTGAACCTAATTTATTGGATCCCTGGCTTACCTTGCCCCCAGTAAAATGTTTTCATTCTCCTAAATCTTTCAGTTATATTTAGTCAAAATATGATAATGTTTCGGTAAAAAAGCCTACTAGCCAAGATTCACGAAGTTTGGGTTCTGACTTTTCCCCTAAGTAGCAAGTTCTTCTGGAGCCTTGTTCTTTTCATCTGTAGACACTGCTATAAATATAAATATACCCAGAAAATATGTTCATATTTTATAAGTATTTTCACTACCAGGCAATCCTTTATATTTCATTTAATATAACAACATCAAGGGAACATTTATAATTACCTACATTTTGCCAAAGCAGATATAGGTCCACAGAGGTTAAGTGATTTATTCAAGGTCAAAGGACTGCCAAGGAAGAATGGGAATTCTTTAAGGAGGTTCCCACATCATTATCACCAGAAGTGGAGGAAATTTCACTTCTGTTAGTTGATGGACCCTGGAAAGGCCCAAATGCCCAAGAGGATTAGTAGGATAGTCACAGAAGTTAAGAGGGTTGGGAGGAGCCTTAAGGGACTCTTAATCAGCACCTGCTTACTGACTGGTTTAGAACGTTTTCACCATTTCTCATGTATTCAGTAATATAGTTCCAACTTACAAATCTCCTGCTTGCACCATTATGTTGGACAAGCAGTGCCTTATGTATAGTAAGTACTAAACAAATGTTAATCCTGATTATTGTTACCTAAGCACCATGCATTACTGGGGATCTCTGTTCGGAACATACCTCATTCTAGGTTACCACATGGGTCCCTGACTCATGGGCGATGGCTCTTACTGAGTCAGGACCCAATCCTTTACCTGAACAGCTCTAGATTCTGAACAGTAAACTAGGAAAACCTCTCAGAGAGGTTAGGGTATATCAAGCAGTCTGAGGGTTCTCAGAGAGGGTACTGTGACCGATATGCTCATGCTTGGACTCTAGTATTATTATTAAACAGGCACGGTATTTTATAAATAGTCTTTAGACAGCCAGGGAAACTAGGGCAAGCTTAAAAAGAAGAAGGGATGCCTAAGCTGAAGATAGAGGTGAAGGAAACCAGGTTGGAAGAACCAGAAGCACAGTTAAGCAATTTCATTTTGATCAAATGGCATAAATATGCAAATCTAATTCATGCTTAATTTAGACAATCTCAAAATTCTACTACAACAGGTTGATCCTGACTTGATTTGACATTTCCAACAGAGAAGCTTTTCCTGCTTCAGAAATGTTTCTGCTCTCATTCCATTAGATGACTCCTTTGTCTCATACATGGGCCTGGCCTTAAAGAATGTTTCGTATCACAAGAATTTTCATTATTCAAGTTTTTCTCATCACATTGTTTCTTTTGAAAGTTGTTTTATGGTTTAATACAAGTTTGTCATTTTGCATTTCATTGCAGTGGTTTGATCAAATTAACTAAAAGAGGCTTCATCTAAAGGGATCCTTCCAACCATTAACTTTAGACCCTAATTTGACCCAGTAAGTTTCCTTTCAATGTATTAACTGGTGTTATTTAGATTCTAAATATCACTGATTTTATTCATTTGTTTTTAATTTTCTCTAACAGCTACCTTTTTACTATCAATACTTTAAAAACCTTCGTTTTGACATCTGTATGTTGGCTACAGTCTGAAATATAATCATTAAAGCATTTACCAAACACTCTGATTTCATTAATGATAGGGGTGCATGACAAAGAAAGCAACCCCAAAAAAATCTCATAAAGTTTTAACCTCTGTTAGAAATAATGGTAAAAAATAATCAATGATTACCAGGTGTAAAAGAATATGAATGTGCCTTCAGTTTCCCTAATGTGCGCTCTTCAAAGAAGAAGGGAGGAAAATTCAAAATGATTCAAAATATTTACAGAAGAGATCCTTGAAAGAACACATCACAAACTCACATCAACTAATCTAAAAATACTCATACCTGTTAACTACTAGTTCTACTTCTGGTAATTTGTTCTAAGACTATAATATAAAATATGTAAAGTTGTATGCATGTTCAACCACCACCTTTGTTACAGTAAAAACTTGAAAGCAGCACACACTGAAGTGGAAAGGGTTAAATACATTGTGGTAATTCTGTCCAATGAATTCACCATTTAAAAATGAGGGATTCCATTTCCTATCCATGGATGATTACACCAAACTGCCCTCCCTCCGTTCCCCACTTCTCCCCATCCCCCAGACTACTGCCTGCAGTGCTTCTCTAAATCACAGTGGGGTCTTATAATTTCTCTGCTTGGGATACTTGCACAATTTTGCATCACCTTCAGGAAAAATTCAAATTAGTATTCTCTAAGGCCCTGCAAAGGCCAGTCTCACCAATCCCTGCACACTTCCATGCACAAACTTCATCTCCACCCATGCAAAACTAGTGTGCAAGAAGACCCACACTCTTCTTCTTTCTTAGGCTCTTATCAATTTTCTAGTCTGTCCCAGCAAAACAGTTAACTACTCCTCTGGTCGCAGCTCAAAATTAACCCCTTAGACAATTTGCTGTAGCCACTCCATTCAAAGATGGTTAATATTCTCAAATTCCCAGTGAAAGTAGATCCCTTATTAAATTTTGTAATCTGTTCAAAATAACTCGTAATTATCGTCTTCTTCATCACAAATGATAAATGTTTAGCCTCCTCTAAGAGATCTTACTTAGTGCTTTGTAAAATAATTCTCAGAATCCTTATCATTAACTCTTGTATACTTTTTTCTTTGACCCAAGGATTGTGGTTCCTTAAGTGCCAAGAATATATTTAGGTGTCCTTCTAGAATTAGGAATCATTGCAGCTATAAAACAAGGAACTACTTACAGCCCCAATATCCACTTGGGCAATGTAGAATAGAGATGAGTTTGATCTGACTATGGTTATGGCTCTGGGGATGGAGAAATGAGCTTACTACAGATAGATTTGGGAGGTAGATTTGGCAGTTCGGTGATTGACTTGATACAGGAGGTGCAAGAGACAGCGGGTCAAAGGTGACAGTCAGGTTTCTGACTAGGGAACCCAGAAAGAGGAGGAGACCTGAGAGAGGAGTTGCTGGGTTCTGTTCTGAATCCATGGAATCTACAATAACTATATCATCTGAAGTCATCCAGCAAGTGGTGGCCATATGGGTCAGAATCCAAAAAATGAAATGGAAGGAAAAAAGTACAGCCCTGAAAGTAGTAGGAATCACTAAGAGAAAGAGCAGAGCTTGAGAAAATAAGAGGACTGAGATAGAGCTGAGAAACAATAATATGCACTAAGTAAACACAGGAATGGAATCCCAAAAAAGCAGGCAGAGAAAAAAATGACCAGAAGGTAAAAGAAAAAGTTGGACAGAATGGTTTCATTGATAGGAAAGAGTAAAAGCTGCATGAAAAGAAAGGAACACCAATAGGCCTGCTACTGAAATTATGAATAAGGTTGCTATTAAGACTAGTCCATTGTATTTTGCAATCCAGGTCGCTAGAGGCATTGGAAAAGGCAGGTTCAGTGAAAGAATGTGAGCAGCAGCCAGACTGCTGTGAGTTGAGGAGGAATGAGAGGTGCTTAGTCCAGGGTCCACATATGATAAGCACGCTAGAAATGTTCTCCACAGTCAAATGGAGACAGTCAGGAAATACAGCTGAAAAGTAAGAAGAGAGGGAGACAAACACAACGACCACTGGAAAAGGGCAGAGGGGTCTGTCCAAGAGAAATTTATGTTGCTTTTAGGAAGATCAGACTTACACATGTCTAAATGCTCAGTGAAAGGGGTTAATAGAGGGAAAAGTAAAGAAAAAGGATTAAAAAAAGGTCCTTGAAAGGGTAGAAAAGACGGAAACTAGAATTGAAATTAAAGGATTAACTTTAATGTATCCTCCTCCACAAAAGGAAGAAAAAAGAGTGAATATTAGAAGGATAGAAGAGAAAAATTAAGGAGGAAAGGAAAATTAGGTGGAGGAGAGGACGGAAGGAATTTCAGATGACAGAACAAAGCCTCAGGACAATTAAGTTCACCCAGTAAGTGGCAGAATCTGAAAGTGAAACTAATTTTAAACCCTTGATCTTTCTTATCTATTCTTAGCCAGTTGCAGAACTTCCAATTTTCTCTGCTAGGAGATGCTCAGACAGTTTACATATGGAAGACTAAATATTTAAAGAGAATGCAAATGGTTTGCCATCATCATAGCAGAGAATGTTAAAAAAAAAAAAAAACCTCAAAGAATAAAACTGTTCAGTGCCCCATAGAAACCGGAGATTTTTAAGTTATAGTGGCATCAAATCTGCACAGGTAAACTATTTTTCTTCCAGCAAAGCTCTTTCAGAGAAGTGAAAAACACAGGATAGAGGTTACAAGTTTGTAAGGATACAAACTTAGGAAGACAATGACAAAAATAAGTTGAGGATATTTTCAAGGAAGACTAAAATAATGAGATATGGAATCCAAGATAGATGGAATAGGAAACGAGATCAGGAAAGACTGACAAGGGAACCTAGTCAAGGGATTGGAGATCCCTAGAAGGTAGCATTTTAAGAGTCTCATGCTCTACCGACTGAGCTAGCCGGGCGCTAGAAGGTAGCATTTTAGATCTATCATTGAGCTGAATATATTGGCTAGAATAAACTAGGAATCAAGAAATACTTTCTAATAAATGAAAGGCAACCAATTCCTACCATGTTGAAATATAAGACCGAAGGAAACTTTGACTCACATCTCTCCTTCATAAATGATTCAGAATGAAATATCTTTGAATGTCCAATAGAACCTGATGATAATTCAGTAGGTTGATGTAATCAAAACACTTTCCTTAGACAAAATATTACATGGACTCCCTCAGTTTTCTGAAGAAGAGCTGAAAGAAGAGAAGCTCTGCTGTTGACAAGCTGCTCTACAATGACTCTGTCCCTTTGCCCCATTAGTTCCACCTTTCTTTGAAGATTTTTTTTCACTGTATTTATTCTTAAAGCCACACCTATCTTCAAGGTTATGATTACTCCTTTTAAGACATAAACAAAATCTTGTTCCCTATGCTTCCTCATAGCATAACTAAAACTTGTGATATTTCAAAAAAAAATTTTTCTAAACATTAAGGAAAATATAAACTAAAATTAAAAAGAACCAAAATGACAACATATTTGCTTTCTATTATCTTGGTAGTTAAATATGTTTTCTTTGATCCTGTCCTATTTCCTGTCTTACTCAAGACCCGACCAAAGTGTTCTCCTTTTTAGTTCTCTAGTTCATCAACAAGATAAATAAGCATCATTTGGAAACTTATTTAAAAACTTGGAACACGGGACGCCTGGGTGGCTCAGTTGGTTAAGCAGCTGCCTTCGGCTCAGGTCATGATCCCAGCGTCCTGGGATCGAGTCCCACATCGGGCTCCTTGCTCGGCAGGGAGCCTGCTTCTCCCTCTGCCTCTGCCTGCTTCTCTGCCTGTGCTCACTCTCTCTCTCTAACTAATAAATAAATAAAATCTTTAAAAAAAAAAAAAAAACTTGGAACACTTCTTTATGGCCTAGTAAGTGATTCACTCCTTCAACCAAGCTGTTTCTGCAAAGTCACCTGAGTCTTATACTAAATTAGAGTCCCAGAGATCACTAAGGACAAGGACCCAAATGACCACCCTTTCCCAACTTAAAGAAAATGAAACACTCTTAGGGAGACATTAATCACAGTTCTACTTATCCCTAATACTGGACCTTCATCTGTATATTTGTAAAGAATTTTAATCCTTAAACTCTAGTGCATTTTAGGAGATTCCATCTGAATACATGGAATCTCTGGAGATTTTGTTGTAATTTGTTCTTCTTTATTACAAATGTAATACTCTTCATTATAAAAATGCAAAGGTCAGAAGCTCATAAAGTAAAATTGAAAACTTAAAAAACAATACGAGTCCTCTGTTTCTCTCTAACCTTTATATTTTTGACAAGCAAGTATTTTCAGAAAGAGTCTACTACTCCAAATAATTCTTATAATGGTTCATTTTCTAATACAAGTTCTTTAATAATTGTTCCTAGTAATGATTTAATGTGTCAATATTGACTGGGGCTAGCCACATTTTGAAATATACCAAAAAGAGAAATTGAAGAGAGTAGGAATAGTACATTCATACTCGTTGTTGACAGGTGACCTACTGGGGCCACCCTTAGTATGAAATTCATTCATTTACTCAGCAAGTACTTAGTGAATATCTAAAAGAGGCCAGGTATAGGTCTGGATGCTCTGTGAGAAATAAAGATGAGCTACTTGTTGTTCCATTGAACATAAATATAATAGATGATAAAAAGTGGTATAGGTATACTATATGAATGAGGAAAGTGCTAGTGGAACCATCTTCCAAAGGAAGCAGCTAAGTCTCTCAAAGTTGCAGTAACTCCTCTGACTTCACACCTAGAAAGTAGCAGAAGCCAAATGTGTACTTGCAAACACTTCTTTTGTTTTTTCATCCTACGTACAAAGTTTACGGGCAACAAAATATTGGAAACTAAAAATATTGCCTAAAAAGTAAATATTGAGCAGTTTTATATAAAAGACAGCAGGAAATCCAAGTGTTTTCCGTGTTTTTTTTAACTTCACAATTCAACATAGAGTTCAGTAGCATCCCTGTCTTTTGAAGTAAAATTAAGCACAGAAAGTAAACACAGATACATTTCTTGGAAGTTACAAAAAATCAGAATTTTACTTAATATCATGGCTAAAAATGGGATGGGCTATTTGGATATGTGTCAAGTTTCTCATCCTCGAACATATTTGTGGAAGGGGTAGAAGAATTACATAATCAAACATCAGGAATGACCCAGAGAGTTTCCATTTCTTCCACCACATATGCTCACCACTTTTGCAATAAACTAACCTAGATCCAAGTTAGTAGATTAGATAGAACCTTGTTCCACCTATATATCCACCTCCACTCAAGAATTATAGAGAAACCACCATCGTAAAAAGCCTCTGTGTGAACAAAATGTCACAATGTAAAAGATGCAAAGAGCTCTGGATCTCACTTCATTCCCAACAAGATGGCAAAATATGCAACAGCAGCAAGCCTGGAGCAAATCTCACCTCTGGGGGTAAGGCAATGCAAAATCTGCAACAGAACATTCCATATGAGACAAGTGTACCTACCCAATTGTTTCACAGAGGGAAAATAACTTTATAAACATCTAACACCATGTCATTTTCACAATATGAAGCTAAATCATAAATGGAGCTAAAATAATAAAGGATCAAGAATTTGGCTATTATCTGAACTTGGTGCTAGCATTGGCTTTCTTTTTTACTAAAAAAGAAATCTCTGTATTTTCCAGAGAAATGAGGATTTTGTCTCAAAAATATCTGTGTAAATAAGATCAAAGTAATTTTTGAAGGACTTGTGATGGGCAGAAAAGCAACAAATAAAATGCTTCAAGGGTGAGAGAAGATTTGTAGAAAAATTTAAATATACATGTAGTATATAATACATATTTATGGCAATGATTTCTATAATATGGTATGAAATAAGATCCAAGAACATTATAGAACTGTCAGCAAAGATATCAGCTAATAGGCTGCTGCAGATAAAAATACTGGGCCTCGGGGCACCTGGGTGGCTCAGTGGGTTAAGACTCTGCCTTCAGCTCAGGTCAGGATCTCAGGGTCCTGGGACAGAGCCTACTTCCCCCTCACACCCCTCCCCCTGCTCTCTGCCTGCCTCTCTGCCCACTTGTGATCTCTCTCTGTGTCAAATAAATAAATAAAAATCTTTAAGAAAATACTAGGCCCCATCAAAAAGAATATTTTAAATGTGACAGCAGAAGGTGCTCCATCTTTTAAAAAATATGATGTGCTTAGGGCTAGAGTGCTAAGTATAGTTCTAGTTACTGTCCCTAGGAAAACATTAATGGGCTAGAAGTGGATCAATATGTGTTTATTTATATCAATGTATACCACATAGAATAGTTATTATCATACAGAAAAGCAAATAAAATTCTACTGTGTAGGGGCGCCTGGGTGGCTCAGTGGGTTAAAGCCTCTGCCTTCAGCTCGGGTCATGATCTCAGGGTCCTGGGATCAAGCCCCGCATCGGGCTCTCTGCTCAGCAGAGAGCCTGCTTCCTTTCCTCTCCCTCTGTCTGCCTCTCTGCCTACTTGTGATCTCTGTCTCTCTGTCAAATAAATTAAAAAAAATAAAATAAAATTCTATTGTGTAGAAGAAGTGCAAAACTCTACAAGGCTATAAAAATGAAAACTTAGGGGAGAGATTACTGGATCTACAACATAATAAAGTATATATGATGAATAACTCCTGTTATTCACTATGTTCTAAGCACTATTCTAAGCACTGAACACATATTAATTCATTTAATCCCTCCACAAAATCTCTTGCAGTCGGTACTATTAATGTCCAAATGAAGCACAGAGAAATCCAATAATTTGTCCCATCTCACCCAGCCAGTAGATAGTAGAGCCAAGATTAAAATACAGGCATTCCGGTTTCAAGGAATATACTCTTAACCCCTGCACATGAATGAAGCACAGATAATTTTTAACGTCAAGAGAGGCACTTAAAGGAAGAGAGATTTGAGGTAAATAAAAACAAGTATAAAATGACTAAAAACCTTGAAATCTAAAAACAGAACTGAATTTTAAGAGACCAAACACATTTAAAATATAAAAATAGAATCAGGAGGTCTTTATAGAGTTGCACAGACAAGCATAAAGCAGAAAACATTTGGATAAGCTGTGGTAGGAAAATCTCTAGCCTTGAGTCCGACTTCTAGAAAGTCAGTCCTGGCCTCCCACAGAGCTGCACTTAACAGCCCAACACACATGCACACACACTCACACACACGTACACACACACAGATGATGCAGGTTACAGAGCAGAATGAACCTCTTGTCTCATCCAGATGGATCCATTCTTCCTGCAATATGGAAACATCACCTCTATGGGTCTACCTGGGCAGATGTTTTCCTTTGTGTCTACCTCACAGATACTGAAGCATGAGCATCAGCCACAGGGCAGAGAACAGATCTTCCCCAAATCACTTGGTGTACCACCCAGCTCAGTACCACACACAAGGCTTTTGATAAATAGATTTTAATTATTATGATGTGCTGCCATTTCCTTCAATCTGCAACTTCATACACCCATAGGGTCTACTTTGGGGAATAGGAATGTGGTTTTGATCTATTTTCTGTTTACTAGTGCTAAGAATTTGGCTGAATACATGCCTTTATGACATTGTTTTGAATAGAGAATCTCAGTAAAATATTCTTTAGGGAAATGCCAAATCTAAGATTAATAACTATTCATTTTCACTGAAGATTCTACTGAGGAATTTGTTCAGGTTGGAGAAGTAATCATCCTGGGATATTTTTTCACACATACAATCTACCCTTCTGATTCATCAAGCCTTTGTTCAGCTGCTGTGTTTTTTGCAGTTAACCTCATGCTGCTGCTGCTCACGTTACCAGAGCATCTGGTATAGGACAAAACCATTATCCTTTTCCAGATTTTAGTTAACTGGAAATGGAAGGTCTCATACCGCCTCCCTCCCACCTCCCATAGTCTTTCCCTTTCTGAGAATACGACCCTACACAGGGCAGCACAGGGGCTGTTCAATGGAGAGTTGGGTCAATCAAGGCTCACTTTTATTATATCTCTTAAATATAATATTCCATCCCAATTATCAAGGAACTTCTTCCCAAGAGATAGGGTTTGTCCCTTGCTGTGAAAATTGTGTACTTTCAGATCATACTGCTAGTTTTTCTACTCTTCAGTCAGCATTGGTCTAGACTGGTCTTGGGAGATTGTGACTCTTAAAGATTTTCACGAAATCTGGGTCACCTGGAATCCTTGGCTAAAACTGTAGGAGGTGGAGATAGGAAACACAGTTTTGACATAGGCTCACCAGTAGTAAAACCTAGACCAAGAAGACGTTGAATAGTTAGACACCAGTATCTCAAAATGGTACTGATGAACAGGGGCACCTGGGTGGCTCAGTGGGTTAAAGCCTCTGCCTTCGGCTCGGGTCATGATCCCAGGATCCTGGGATCGAGTCCCACATTGTGCTCTCTGCTTGGCAGGGAGCCTGCTTCCCTTCCTCTCTCTCTGCCTGCCTCTCTGCCTACTTGTGATCTCTGTCTGTCGAATAAATAAATAAAATCTTTAAAAAAAACACAACTAATGTACATACTAGTTACTTTCTCTAAGCCATCATTTGCAGCTACAAATTTACTTTCAGATAAATTCGTTCTATGAAACAAACACATCTGTCATTTGATGCCTCTGACAAGACAGGATACTACTTGATGAGCCACAGCTACTCCCCAGTGAGTCCCTTCTTTACCTACTGTTACCCAGTTTCCTTATGGAAAGTGCATTTGTTGTCTCCATCCCAAAGCGTGCTGCCCATACTAATTATACATAGCAGTGACCCCATTCTTCCTTAATCTTCTAGATGTCTTCTCCACTAGATGAAGGGGTAGAGATCAGGTCTATTCTCTCCCTGCCACTATTTCAAACACAGGGTGTTGGTCTACCACTGTGCTTTGCACATAGTAGTTTTGCTTCTTGTATTTTATTTTCTTAATTTCATCTAAAGAAAACCCACATCCTCCCAGACTTGACCACAGCATGCCTCGCCGTCTGCATTTCAGTCTTGCAGAATGGTCTGTCAGAAATATGAGAGTAGAAGTTGGGTACATACATTAAAAACTAGGAAGAAATGCCACATGTTGACAACTGAGTGTTTTAATATATTCAAGAGCAGATGAGAAGCTATCACTATTTAAAATGCCGTGAGTTTCAATTATAATTTGAAAATGGGTTCTCACCTTTAGCCACTTAACCTCAAACCATTTTTAATACAATGAGACAAAAGCTTTGAGAAAAACAAAGACCGTACTCTTAGTAACAACCAAAATAGGCATAAAAGAATTTTATACCATCCTTATGCTTCTGAAACCCAGTGCCTAATGAAGTTATTTTCAATGATCTTTCAAACTAAGTGAGCTGTTCTAACGCAAATTCTGAATTTCACTTTTATTATATTTATAAACTCAATGCTTAGTAGAGTTTCTTCGCAAACTTCTCCAAAGTAGACATAAAGCAAGTATAATCATGCTGCCCTTATTCATACTAGCACTCAAATAGTTGACATAGAATAATAAAAAGCTTTGCTGTCAGTATTTTGGTAAATAACATTTTAACTATTAACTTCATACCTCCTGCAGAAGGTCCCCTTCATCATTCATCTCACACCTTTTTATTTAAGTCGACTTTGGAAAGCACAATATCCCCAACAAATGCATTCAACATGTATTTATATGTATACCTGAACCAAACACTGCAGATGATGAATTCCATGGAGGCTCTTTCCAGAGGGGTCTGGCATGAAAAAAAAAAATAAACACTGGACTCTGATGTGTCACGCCCAAGGCACAGTATGCTGAAAACGCACTAGAAGAGTCAAATGACAAATGCTCATTTATGCCTGAATCCCTACAAACAAAGGACATTACAATGCTTAAAACCGTGTTGATTGACTTTTTCTCCAACACACTGAATTTTGTTATATAACAATTGTATTCTAGAATGAATCTATTGTTACACTTAGATGATGACACATTTTTTAGACAACTATGCAATCACGGTCCACAGACAAAACACAAATGGAAAAATACAGCTGTCAGTGACCCAGATTTGTACCAATGGCAAAGACCCACTCATCTGTGATTCCCATTTTTCTTTTCCTTTTTTTTTTCTAGGGTTCCTTCTCGCCTCTAAATTAATTCTCGTCCTTCATTATATAATCACAGCCATCTCTCTTTAGCCTTTCTAATTCTACAAATGTCAGTCTCTGACAAAACCCAGGCCTTCCCAGCTGGTCACAAGGAACATAGAAAACATCTACAGGTTGCTCCATGTGGTCCCAGGAACAACCCCAACTCAGCTGGAGGGAACAGGGAATGCTTTCTCAAAGAGAATTTGAAATTATTCTTCTGCTGCCTTCAGTTGTCACTTCGAGTTGGTGGGGGAGGGTAGAGGGTTTTTCTAAATCAAATCAAATCCTAAGTATTTTCCATGTATGAGTGTACACTCTCCATAGCTGATCCTTCCATCCTGGACTTTCCCCAGCTGAGCACTCCAGCCCATCAGCCAGGCCTGATTCTCTTGTTCTATTTCCACAGGTGCATACTTATTATTTTTGTTTGCTGTAATCAACTCTACTCTTCCCTTTGTATCTTTGCTCATCTTTCCCCCATCTCCATCTTTGTGTCTCTTTTTTACCTTACAAATTTCAGTATTTCTCAGTTCACCCTCTGTGTCTAATTCTAATCAAATCATCATAGAGAATTAAACACACTGTTTACAGTAGTGGCTATATTGCTGACAAATTTTGTTCTTTGTTCTTAATTGCAAAACTTAGTATCTAAAAAGCTTTTTGTTTCTCTCTTAAAACTTAAAAAATCAAATTGGACCTGTTTAATTACTTTCAGTTGATTTTTTGTAATTTCATCCAAATCCAAATGTTGATTTTCTTTATAAACTTCAATAAATCAGGGCAAAGTAAAAAAAATATAGCTGAAGTTTTCAGATAATCAATATTATTTATATAAAATACAACATCTTACATACCGTTTATACCATAATCATACCCTCTTTCTTTAACCTCCTTAATACATAATTTCCATTCTAATAAGCAAGATAAAGTTAAAATTTTGTCATATCATAAAACAGGGAGTTCGTACATTTCTGAAAAATAAGACAGATCAATAGTTAAGTCTAAGTTGTTAGAACTCCTTTATTATTCATTTGTAAGAGTCTTCATGTCACATGCAGAGCAGTTTTATCTGCACAATAGTGGCATGACCTGCACACCATAAGTCAGAGAGATCTCAATTCAGAGATTCTAATTTCTGGTGACAACTTATTCATTGAGTATCTTTCCAATTCTGTTGTACTCACTAGACTTGTACCACATCATCTCCAATCTCCCAGTCAAATAGTTTTTAAGACATTCCTCACTCAAAACCTCAAGATAAGCTACTTGAACAAGTCCCCTCCACGACTTCTTCCACCAGTCTAATTCTATGTTTACTAAAATTAACTGTAGTTATTTTCAAAATTACTTATCCAAATTGCACTAGTTATTGCAAATACGCCGTTTAATTAAAACTAACTCAAAGGAAAATGTTTAACATTGCTTCAAAACTAAGACGAATTCTTTAGAAGGACTTGAAAATGATATGTCTTAGTTTTGCATGTTTTAACAAAAATACCATTGACTAGGTAGTTTATAAATAATAAAAATATATTTCTTACAATTCTAGAGGCTAGGAAGTCCAAGATCAAGACACCAGCAGATTCAGTGTCTGGTGAGGGCCCCCTTCCTGGTTCATAAAGAGCAGTCTTTTCACTGTGCCCTCACATAGAGCTTTCTGGAGTCTCCTTCACAAGGGTATAAATCCCATTCATGAAAGAGTCAGTAAATAGCAGTATATATCTAATAAAAGTGGTTGCTAAATTCTGTTTAAGTAATATGCCTGTAAAAACTTAAGATAATTTATTAAAGTATAGAATTTTCTTTTGGTTTATCTTAAGATCTTATGTCACTAAATAAACAAATAATCTTATATTATTCTTACATGATGCATTATGATAACGGTTTATGTGAGAGACAATATGAGATCCAAATCAATGGGTATATTGATCCAAAGCAAAGTATTGATCCAAAAGCAATAGATTGGTTGATAAGTGTGTAATTACATGACTTAAGTTAAAAGAATGTCTTTAAATAAGTACTCCTTTTTAGGGTACTTTACTGCAGCTGACTTTCCTGATTAACCAACCAATTTTTTACTTGATTGTTTAAGATAAAAGATCTCCTTTATCTTTATAAGCTTTTCTTTAAAAAGTGGATGAGACCTTTTGGAGAGAGATGTCAGATATAATATATGCATTTACTTTTGTTTGTTCAAAAAGAAAAAGAAAATCTAACTAAAGGTCATAACCAAAAAAGAAAACAGAAATGGGGACAACAGAAAAAAGATATGAGTGGTAGAAAGCACAAATTGTAACAAACTTAACAAACCTCCAAAAGCTAATCCTAAATAATCAGTGAAAAAAGTCAAGAAACAATGCAATGTGCATTGTAGAACTTTCCAGAAATAAGAAAAAAAAAAAAAAGCAAGGAAATGAAAGAATAAGATCAAAGGGACTAAAAAAAAGGAAAAAAATGACCACTCTAGGAGGTTTGACATATGAATAATAAGAGTTTCAGAAAAAGGAAATAGAGAAAAATAGAGGGGAAGGTATCTTCAAAAATAGCCATTTCCCAGAATTGAAGCGCATGAGTTTCCAGAATGAAAGGGTACACTGGAGAATTAGCTAAATGGATTAAAATTCATACAGATCAAGGCTCGTTATAAAATTTTAGAACTCTAATACATACAATGTATTTCTTCATACAAGAGACCCCAGACTTCTTAATAGCAGCACTGAAAGCTGGAAAACAATGAGGAAAAGATTTCAAAATTCTGTGGGAAAATACCTAAGCCATAATCCTATACTGAGTCAAAACTATTGATCAAATGAACAAAATAGAGACATGTTTCACATACCACTCACATACCCTTTCTGGGAAAACTAATGATGCATATGATTTTCCAAAATAGGAAACAAATACAGAACAAAACCAGAACTCCAAGTAACAGCAGATCCAGCATGGGGGAGAATAAAGGGAATCCCTGAGAAAATGATAAGGCAAAATCTCAGAATGATATCTGAATACCAAGAGTAAAGTACTGTCAGATAGTTTCACAACAAAAGCTCAAGAAATAATTTTCAAAAAGAATAAATTCATAAAGAAACCTCTTGTGTCTGAATGTTTGGGGAATAATTGAAACTGAATTTTTAATGTATACATAGAATCCTTACACATAAGCAACTGGGAAAAAAAAGACCATTAATAACCTCACAGAAAAGAAAAAATGATATGGGCCAGGAAAAATAATCTTGTAATAATACCACATGGCTCAACTGTGGATAGCTTTACATATTCATGGTCATGTAAATACTAAATGTTGATCCTAATAACCTTTCAATGTTTTATTAGAACAACTGTGGGAATTGGAAGTGTGCATGTGTATTTAGGGAGGATCAAGGAAAGAGAGCTAAATGCTTGTTTACCCAATGTGAGAAGTCCATAGTTAATGCCAAAAAATTAAAGATGAATAAATAGTAATATAAGTGCAATTTTTAGAGATACTGAGTTAAAACAAAAAGATCCAGCTAAAGAAAACGGGACTAAACATCTTGGGAAGGGAAACAGAAGTGGGATAAGGAACAGTTTAACTCTTTAAACCATGGCATACGTATCTTGAATAAACTGAAAATTAGTGTGTTGGGGGGGATGAATTGTTAATATTCTCTCTTCAAAAAGCAGTTCTTGCAATTGTGTTTACTTGATTTTTTCTTTCTTTTTTTTTCTTTTTCTTTATTTTTTAGTGAAGAGGTCTTATGTAATTTCTTTATGTCCAGTTAGTCACTTTATCTTTTTGCATAACTTTATAGAGTGTTTATCATATCATGGAGTATTTTACCTGCCTTTATATCTCCCACCTAAGCTGTGAATTCTAGAGGGTTTCGATTCTGTTTTGTAACTCGAGCACCTGGAACACTGCCTATTTCATAATAAGAGATCAATATACTTTTGTTGAATGAATGAATGGTGTATGAGAAACACTGAATTTATTATCTATGGAAAAAAACACCACACTTCTGTTATGAGAATTAAGTATATATTGCCAAAAAACAGTCTCTTATGCTTTTCTAAATCAAAATTTTATGACGACGTAGTCTCAAGTGATAGCCTCCATTCTCCAGTCATTCACTGCAACTACTGAAGTTATCATGAGTGCTTCATTTCTATTAGATAAAGGACTAAAAACATCTATTGTCGGACATCTTCCCCCAGAAGTGACAATTTGTGTTCATGATTATGATTATGTTTTAGGTAAAGTCAAAGCCCTTCACACAATTTATATGCCAAACACTTGAGTGTTCTCTGACCAGGTTGCTACTTTAGAAAATAACGTATATTATTTCAGGTTTATTGAGAATCATTCTAGGGGTGTTCAGTTAAGAATGATTCACATGGGGCACCTGGGTGGCTCAGTGGGTTAAGCCTCTGCCTCTGGCCCAGGTGATGATCTCAGGGTCCTGGGATCGAGCCCCGCATCAGGCTCTCTGCCGGGCAAGGAGCCTGCTTCCCCCTCTCTCTGCCTGCCTCTCTGCCTACTTGTGATCTCTCTCTCAAATAAATGAATAAAATTTTAAAAAGAAGAATGATTTACAAACTGAATGCAACATTCCTACCACATTGCCTCCTAGATAGTAGAGTTAAGGATAAGCTGTACCTTCTACTTAAATCTAGCTGACTTATGAATAATTTTTTTCTACAAATTAGAATTGTAATCTATGTACAAAATATTTTTTAAAATAAGAATATTAGACTCTAATAGGGCACAATCTCATTTGACAAATTTGACCTCCATTGTGTGCTGGCTGTTATGAAAGATGGTAGGTGATAATCTAAATGGTATATATCTCATATATATTTTATGCTATATCACAAACAAATTTCCAATAGCATCAAAAATTTTAAAGTAATATGTCTTTAATTAGGCAAATATACTTTAGAAAAAGAAGAAAAAACTTCCAAAAATACCTTTTTCATTGGCCCACTAATTGAGCTTCTTCAATGAAAGCCTTTTTACCTAGATAGTGGGTTTCAATCTCTTTACTTTGGAACTGTGATCTAGATGAAGCTGGAGTATCCACATGCTTCCTCTACTCTAGTTGTAAAAGCTTATAATTATGACAAAACCTTTAGGAATTTTACAAATGTTTAACACTGTTGCAATATTATAATAGATAAAATAAGAACACTTACATAGTTCTCTCTGTGTATAGCTGAACGTCTGAGTGCTTTACAGATACTAACTCATTTGATCTCCCCAAAATTAATGAGATACTATTATTATCCCCATTTTACAGATGAAGTAACTGAGGCACAGAAATCTCATGTATCTTGCTGACACCCCACAGCTTAGGCCAGGATCTGAACTCTAATTGCCTGACCCCAAAATCCACACTCTTAACCACAAAGGCAGAATGGGAAGGGACTCAAGCTTAAAAGAACACAGAACCCAAGAAAGCATAAATATATGCATATATCTATAAAGTGAGGAAACTTCAATTACCTGTGTCCCTTTACAATTATTCAAGCCTATCAGGAGCCATAGAGGTTAAAGGAAACTCTGCTGGCATCCCCTATTTCACTTACACATGTTCACATGTATACATTTTACGTCATGTTAGGAAATTCTCAGGGTTTTGCAAGTCCATTTATTCACCCCCTTATTTGATACAGTCCAGCACCTGCGTGGTGAAGAGCTGCATCACAGGCAACTCTGTAGGCAGCTACCATAATCACTTGTTGTGCATGGAAAAATGGTATATAGCCAAATCTGTGATATTAGCATGAGATACATTAAAAGTCTTACTGTTATAAAAATCAGTGTTCAAGAAACCAAATGTTAAGAAAGGGTTGAAGAGATAGATGGGAAGAAACAATGAATTGTTCTAAGTCCATATTCAACATTTCTCATTTGCAAGCTCTTGTTCAATACCTATTATATTCAGGGATTGTATCAGGCAAATGACTACAGCCATTGAGCCATGAGTCTATGATTCAAATCTTTCCCCTGCCCCTCTGAGACCTGAGACCACATATGGGAAGACTGTTCAACTTGAGCACTTTCTTGCCAAAAAGAGGTAATCTAATTGAGTGGATCAAGAGGAGAGTGGCTAAAATGATTAAGGGAATGATGGGATTCACCTTATGAGAACAGATTGCAGTAGCTAAAGTTTACTAAGTACCATCAAGGGGAAACAGTGGGTTGTTTACCACTAAGTTACTGCCTTCTGATGAATTATTTAACAGGACTGGAGGAGAAAAGGATGCAAATTGAGTACAAGATTAAATCTGTTCTTTCATTGTAGAAGAAAAGTGGGAGAAAATGAAACCACAATAATTCTGGTTTTATTTCATGTTTATGTGTATTATATGTTACAGAACAATGTATGAGAACCCAAAGTTCCCAGCACTGACTGCTAAAGAAATAGGATAAAACATGCCCAAAGTGATTAAGGGCCTAACTGATTTGTGAGAATAACAAATGAGTACAAAGGAGAGAATAGTCTTTCTAAACATCTCCCTCTGACAAAATCATAGTTTGGGGTCAGCGGGAGGCCTTGACAACACGGACAGAAGGATACTCCCACTTTATCTTTCTCTAGATTTGTGGTTGTTCTAGAAGTTGCATGGGTTTGCTCCTCGTTCACATGTATCCAGTTGTAACAGACAAGCAGAGAACCTGCCATTGACACCTTCAGTTGAGGAAAGTGTGCCCAAACATTGTGAAGAGTAATGTTTGGGTTCTCTCAGCAGTTCTGGAACTCCTGATCACAAAAGCTTCTGGTAATTCCCTCCACCTACCCAGCCTCTCCTCTCCCCAGTTCTGCCCAGAAACAGCTCATTTTCAAAGGAAACAAGAGATCTGTTTACAGGATTGAGATTTAAAATCTATCATTAAAAAAATACTTTGGGTAGAGCTGAGTAGAGGATCAGTGATTTCATGAATAAGCAGAAACACACATGGGGTGGGGGCTCCTGGGTGGCTCAGTCGGTTAGGCAGCTAACTCTTGATTTTGGCTCTGTTCATGATCGTAGAGTCCTGGGATTGAGCCCCACGCTGTGTCCACATGTATATTCAGCACGAGTCTGCTTGAAGATTCTCTCCCTCCCTCTCCCTCTGCCCCTTCCCTGGCTTACACTCTCTCTCTATCTTCCTCTCCCTCTCTTTCTCAAATGAATAAATAAATCTTAAAACACACACACACACACACACACATACACAGGAAGGGAATGGGGGATTTTTGTTGTTGCTGTCTTTTTCATTTGTTCTGGAAAGGGAATTTCTCCTGTCACCTGACCCTTCTACAAATTCCATTAAGTAATAAATACAAAACAATGCTACTCCCTGAAAAAAGGACCTGATAATTACGTAGAGTTGATAAAGTAAAAAACTAGTTCAAAATTGTTTTAATACAGCATTCTCAATTATTATTCATATATTTAGCAAAACTTTATAAAGTTAAATCAAGTGAATCATGAATGTAGGAGCATGAAATCTGAGTTCCAAGGCACATAAGGAGCTTGCAGTCATATGTAATGAGTTAAAAATTACTCCAAAACAACCAGAGCTCTATCTAAAAAAAGCAAGGGGAGTGTCACAGAATACACTGGTATGACACCACTAACTGAACAACTTTGCTAGTTGGTGTTATACATGTTTTCTTTTCTTACTAATGGGACAGTGCTCAAAAATGATTGGAAATTCCATGACCTTTCATTTATGTAAATATGTCAATCAGCATTTATCATATTTAAAAATAAAATAGTAATGAACCTAGTATATGTTAAGATAAATAATATATTTTATTCTCCAAAGCATAAAAAAGTAATAGAAGGTTAACACCATTTTACATTTTTGCAAATCTTTTTAATATCTAGAAGTCAAAAATCACTAGAATCTCATCTCAGCTTTTGCATTCATTCTGTTGCAATACCGCATGCCATGTAGCCTCTGGGCAACTCCACCGTATGTTGTGAGAGAATGAATGTGAAAAGGACAAATAACATCTGAGGATGGAAATAACTTTGACTTCATAGTCTCCTCAAAGGATCTGGGGGCTCCTGGGGGTCCCTGGACGTCCCTGGACGACACTGAGAACTCCTGTTGTAGTGGAACAGCCAGCAGATTAAAGACCCTAGTTCCGGATGAAACCTTGTTCCTTAAAGGCACATCACCTAATTTTCTTGATCTTGGTTCCTTTGCAAAATGAGAGTGGGTAAGATGATTTCTCAGATCCTTCCCAATTCTAATATTCCGTGATTATGTAATACAATAAAGAAAAGGAGACCCACCCAGGGTCCCCTACACTTATTTTTTTTAATTTTTGGGGGGGGGGTTCCTACACTTATTTATGCTCCCTGTGGTATATTCCAAGTTTTACATAACCCCTTCACTTCCGGGCTGTAATTGTTGTGATAGAAAACTGACCTTACACATTAATTCCAACTAAGCATTTAGCACAGCTAGCCCAGGTAAGAATTGTAAAGTTTCTGTGTGTAGAGTATCGGGAATAATAAAATAGAATAAAAATAAAAATGATGGTATTCCTAAACACAAGATGGGATCTGAAACAAATAAAGGACGTTACTGGAAAAACTGGTGAAATACAAGTAAATTCTCTAATTGATAGTATTGTGCCAAGATTAATTTTTTAGTTTTGGTAAATGTTCTCTGGTTATGTAAGATACAAACCTAAGAAAAATGTAGAAGAGCATACTGGAACTCTGTACTATTTTTGAAACTTTTTTTAAATTTAAAATTATCTAAAAAAAAATAAACAAGATGGCCCTGAGGGCACTGTGATATCACTGTGACTGAGCTGAGGGAAAGGGGTAGAGAGGCCCTTCCCATCCCTCCAGAGCAGCTGTCAGCTCTTTAGACCCTCACTGTCTCCTAGTCATTTTTTCAGAACCCAAAAGAGAAATGAGGTAGCCCAGATATCTCAGAACATGATGTGAGACCCCATATAGGAATTAAACTTTTAGAAAAAAAATGATTAAAACTGGGACAATTTAAATGTTATCATCAGGGAATATTAAAAATACAAATATTCCATTTGCTTCTTGCTTGATCAATTCAATTAGATTCCTAATGAGCATTGTTCACTCATAGCCCCTATGGATATCAGTGCTGTTTTGTTTCATTTCGTTTACTGCCCAGAATCTAGAACCCTCCCTGTGTTTGTTGGGGAAAAAGACCTATTTGAGGGTCTTCTCCAAAGCCTCCATTTGAGGGCCCAGCCTGGCTGACATGTTGGTGCTGGCCTGAGAGTCCAGCCAAAGCATTTTGACCTCTCACTTACAGAACTATGAGATAATTATAGACATTGTTTTAGTCTCTAAAATTTGTGGTAATTTAGTATATAGCAGTATAAAACAAATATAGTTATGAAAAAAGGACCTTCGGCCCAGGTCGTGATCCCAGGGTCCTGGGATGGAGCCCGACATCGGGCTCTCTGCTCAGCAAGGAGCCTGCTTCCTCCTCTTTCTGCCTGCCTCTCTGCCTACCTGTGATCTCTGTCTGTCAAATAAATAAATAAAATCTTTAAAAAAATTTATTAAAAAAAAAAAAAGGACTACGGATTCTGAGTGGCTTGAACTTCTCAACAGAAAAGCTATAATGCAGAAGAAAATGGAATGGTGCTTTTGAAGTTCTGAGGGAAAGAAATCTAAAATTGCCTACCCAGTCAAACTATGGAGAACGTGTGATGATATACCAAGACACTCAAAAAACATAGCATTCTTCATTATCATCCTTCTTTCTCAAGAGACTAGCCGAGAATGTACTTTACCACAATGAAAATAAACAAAAAGTAAGAAACAATGTAGTTCAGAAACAGAGGATCTCAATCACGGGCAGGGGAACAGATAAACAGATAACAGAGTTCCCAAATGTACCCAAGGCCCAAAGGGAAACCGTTTCAGATGGAAGCACACCGGAAGATATGGGAGACACTCTTCAAAAGGATGAGCCTTGTAAGAATATCTGGTGAGTATGAATGTATTAAGAGATTCAGACTATTGATTGAGTGTAGGGTTAAATTAATAATTAGTTCACAGAGAGATAAGCAAACGAAAAAAGTAAACTGTAATTCACCCCAGTGAAAACAAAGAGTTGTAGTAGAGGGAAAATGATGATAGTATAATATTTGGCTAAGCAATCAATAACACTTGCATTCATGATAATACAAAAACACATAATACTATAAACTTAACAATGTGATTATATTAGAAAGATAGAAGACTAGAAGTACACACTACTGTCAGTATTCTGATTCAAAGTCCTGTGTGTTCATCAAAACCCACGATTGTCCTCTGTAGCACTGGCTTAAAGGGAATCCCATCATCATCTGTAACTTTGCTTCTATGAGAAAATATATTCCAGAAATATTAGTAGAAAATATATTTCTTCTATTAGAAAATATATTTCTAATCAAGAAATTTGCAAATGAACTTTTGGAACATATACCATTATCCCACAAAAATAAAGACAACCCTTTAAAGAATTATTACATCAGCAGTCAAGAGATGAAACCTAGGCTCATCCTCTTTCCTCTTTCTTTCCTCTTTAACATGTTTTAATAAGGTGGGGGGGTAGCTAAGTTGTAAGGTTTTGATTATTTTTCAAATATGCAATTTTAGAGTCTATGTTTTTTTCTGCTTCAGTTTATTTTGTAATACATTTTTCCATAAGTTCATTCACTTTTTTCATTCATAAACTAATTCTTTCTTTCCAAAATAACTTATTTCAGTATGTCCTAAAAGGGATCTCCAAACCAAGATACCATTTTTCACAGCTGATGAGTTATATGCTTTATGAAATAAAATTAGATAATTATGCCAAAGTCCTTTGAAAATGCAGAAAGTTACCAAGTTCTGTTCTTATTTTTAATTAATCATAACTGGAAATGTGCAAGCTGCATCTCAGAATGACTACTTATGTTTCTGAAACCCTCTTAAATAAATGGTAAGTCATTTAAAAATCCAGAATAATCGCTGAGTCACACGTGACTCATACAACAGAGCCCACTAGTCAAGGAATGACTTGTAGAGAAATATCACTAATATTAGATAACGGTTAACTCTGTGTGAATGAGAAAATAAGATCTGTTTCTGATTCTTGAAAGTTTTCTTAAATTTAAACAAAAATTTTTTTCTCTAGTTAAAACTAAATAGAAGGAAACATAAATGAGTTGATCTTTCACTGTTAGGTAAGCATTTGAAGAGTACAGTTTAACTTAAAAGACCACAGCTCTGGAGTCAATGACCTTGAAATACAGTAACCACAGAAGAACAGACTATCAGTCCAAACTGCCAAAGATGGGGAAATGTAATTAAGCTTTTACAATGAAGATATATGAATTCTTGACCCCTTCTGGTTTCTATTTTGATTTTTAGTTAATGGCTCAACAAACATTTTGCAACATTAATCCTCTACAAGGTACTATCCGGTGTGGTAGAGAGACAAAGGTGAACTAAATCCGGATCTGGCCTAGAAGAATTCACCATTCAGTGGGAACAACAAGGCATTTATTACTTACCTTAATTCAAGGTGGAACACTACATAAAAAATAGTGTAAAATAATAAAGCAAAAGCATGCAAAGGGGAAGAGGTTAATGCAAAGCTTTTTGGAAGAGTTGGTATTTGGATGCAGCCTTTAAACAACATTTGAGATTTGTAAAGATGAGGGTAAGGAAAAGAGGGAGAAGCCAAAGCTTACTGAGCTTACCATACACAGGACAAACAGGGTGAATTCTCGATTTAATGATGTGTGAGGGAAGGTAGAGAGAAACAGGTGGCACAGATCTTGATTTCAATGACCTTACTTACATGCCATGAAAGACCTTCAAAATGTTGGTTGTTTTATTATCAATTTAAGCAGGATATTAAATTTAATCAGAACTGTGCTTTAGAAAGATTCATTGAGGGTCCTACTTTGTAATATGAATTTATGGAGTATTAAGGCAGAGACTGAAGATTAGAGGCCAAATTAGAAAATCCTTGTAGCTGTACAGATGACATGCATGGTCAGCAAAATTCTGGAAAGGCTCCCAAATTCCCAGGCCTTGGTGTGCCAACACCTTCTCCCAGTTCTCCCAGTCAAACATTAATCAAGGTGTTGCTGTGAAGGGACTTGGGGATGGATTAAGTTCCCAAATCAGCTGACCTTAAGGTAAAGAAATCCAGGAATGCCTCACCGAATCACATGAGTCCCTTCAATTTATCTGTGTCTAGAAATCAGAGACAGGGAAGTTAGAGAAATTCAAAGCATGAGAGGGGTTCAACAAGGCAAAATTTTTCCATTACTTGCATTGAAGATGGAGGGGATTCATATGGCAAGGAAGATCAGTGGCGTCTGGGAACTCAGATTGGCCCCACCGGTCAACAGCCAGAAAAGAAATGGGGACTTCAGCCTTAACAATGAAAAGGAGCTGAATTCTGTCCACAATCTGAATAAATTTGGAAGTGTATTGTTCCCTAGAGTCTCCCCACAAAAACTCAGTCTGGCCAATGTCTTGATTGATACCTCCGGCCCAAAATTCACTCACATCTTGTCAAGGTGTCTGACCTACATTTGTGTTATTTTAAGCCTCTAAGTTTTTTGTAAGTTGTTAACAGTAATAGAAATATTCCAAGTAGGAACACCTGGGTGGCTCAGTCAGTCAAGCATCTGCCTTCAGCTCTGGTCATGATCCTAGGATCCTGGGATGGAGCCCCATGGTGGGCTTCCTGCTCAGCAGGGAGTCTGCTTTTCCCTCTGAGCTTCCCCTGTCTCATGCTCTCTCTCTTTCTCAAATAAATAGATGAAATCTTAAAAAGAAAAAAATAGTACAAGTAATGAAATGTAGTAGTTTATACCATTTTAAAGGATCTGTTCTTCACTAACCAAGTATTAAACACATATTTAGGGAGGGTAGCACTTTGGGACCCGCTTCTCCAGATCAGTTTCAAAGGATAATAATAATTTCAGTTATTAGAGACTTGCTCAAAGATTTGGAGGTGAATGGCATGATTTTTTTTAAAACACTTTAAAATTAATCACTCAACAGGCAAAAGTTGAAAAAGACTTCATACCTACCATGTAAATTAACTAGTTCATAAGGAATAATAAGTGAATAAGCTTAGGAGTTAAGAGAATTGAATTTATAGTTATTTTGGCCATGTAGTATTCAATGAGTACTTTAATTTCCTTTGGTCTTACTTTATATGTAAGATGGAAACAATTATTGTACTAATTACTTCACAGTATTGTTACTAGGACCAAATTTATTAAAATAAAACAAAAAATTATATGTTATAAAACAGTTCACAGATTTTAATTATGATTATTATTGGGTCTAGAACAGTTATTTGTCTGCAAGCCATAGATTATCTCAGTGCATCCAAATTAGCTTGAAAAGATTTAAAAATTTTTATTTTATTTCTAATTTGAATCAACACCACACTTAAAATAATGCTACACACACCTCATGAAACTATGAAGTAAATATTGGTTAGTAGAGTAATTGGCATTTTATCCTAATAAAAAGACCTTGACAATCAGAGACATCTAAATATGTTTACAGGGGAAAAAAGCAGATATTTGCCTTATAAATATCCTAAATGTGAATCTTAACACTAAGAGAAATCCCATAATCTTAACTTCTTTGAATTTGATTGACAACTAAAGTATTTCTAATATGGGGTTTCAATTGCACATACTGTATGTATTTTCAAACCTAAAAAATTATTTCTATATACTGAGGAAGATTTAAGGAGAAAATCATGTCACTTCCTCAGGATTTCCCAATATGTCAAGGGAAGAATTTCTTCTGATTATTTTGTAGAGTATGTAAAAGTAAGTCATTCAATAAAGCATTTTAAAAGAAGAAGGAATTGAGATAAAAATGGTCTTTGTAGAAAAAGAAACGCAGTTAGAAGGAAGAGAATAGTTATATAAAGCGAATTACACGGGTATGTTTCCAGGCAAACAGTAGGTGGCAACATTTACACAGTCTTGTTTTTGAAATGCTTGTATAACACCAAGATAAAACAAGCTAATGATTCATGATATATGGGACTTTCCAAAACTCGTGTATTAAAAGGGCTATTTATGCACGAACATGTTCTTTGTTTTTATTCTTTCTATTTTAGAATATTATGCTGCTGCCTTATCAGAAAGACTTCACTGAAATCATTAATCTTAATGTTTTATTTGTGAGGCATATTAGATTGTTCATCTAAACGAAGGGATAGAATTTTTTCTCCCTCAGGCTTTGGTCAGATGAGGTGGCTGAGTAGACAAGAGTGAAGATTAGTGGAAGCACAGATGCTTTATTTTACATTTAAGAAAAGAAAGAAGGAAAGAAAGAAAGAAAGAAAGAAAGAAAGAAAGAAAGAAAGAAAGAAAGAAAGCCATAGCGTGAGCTCAATAACTAGAGTCTGCAGCAAGTTATTACAGGAGGCACATCTAGGGGCCAAAGGAAGGCGGAAGCTGTGTCAAGTTTCCTTTTCTCTTTTGAGCACATCTGACTCTATTGGTAACACTGAAGGCTGAAGGCTTGTGACCCTGTGTGCAGTTCTCACAGACGAGTTTCCAAACCTAAGAAGCCATTTTAGGAGGTGAGTGGCAGAAGTCACTGTGACCTTTGAGTCTTTGGGGTTATTTTTTATTTTCCAGAATGATGAGATTTGTTACTGAGCATTTTCCTGGTGGGAAATCAGAGGGCAGCCCTAAGAGGTGAGCAGAGGTGCTGCTTTATAACAGCAGAGGTCAGTAACAGCAAAGGGGAAGGAAATGGAGCAATCCTGCCAGAAATTTTGTCACTTTCTTTGAGTTGCACAATCAACAGGCCAGAGGCTGACAACACACAGGATATCCTAATCCTAATACCCAACAGAGTCTCCTGGACAGCCAATGGTCCTGGACAGCCTGGTCCTAGGGTCTTCCTGGACATGCTCAGAAATATTTCAGACTCTCCCTACCAGAGAATTAGTTTCTACCACAGAGTACTTTTTTAGGGAACCATAATAGAATATGAAGTAAAACTTTCCTCTCTACTCTTTTACAGTTATTGAAACTTTTTCCTACCTCTCCAATCCTGAACTTGGATTTATCTTTAGATAAGAAAAAACAAATAGCAGCAAAGAAAAGGATAGGGAAAAAAATAAAATATTTTATCCTTACATTTGCCAAGGACTGTTCTAAGTACTTGGGGTACAAAGTAAACAAAATACATCACGTCTCTTTCCTCATGGAACTTGGAATCTGGCGGGGCCAGGCAGAAGTTAAACAAATAAATGGTATATGTCAAGTGGTATATTCATTTCCTAAAGCTGCCACAACAAAGTGCCACACACTAGACAAGTTCAAACAACCGACATTATTGTCTCACAGTTCTGGAGGCTAGAAATCCAAGACAGAGCTCTCTGCAAGGCCATGCTCCCTCCAAAACCTGTAGGGACACTTCCTTGCCTTTCCTAGTTTCTGGTGGTTTCCCAGCCATCCTTGGCTTTTATTGGACTGTAGGTACATAACCTCCGTCCTCTCTCTTTACAGAGGTGATCTCTTCATGTCTCTTCACATACTCTTCTTTCTGTACATGTCTATGTCTGTGTCCAAATTGCTCCCTTTTGAAAGGACACCAGTCTTTTCAGACTAAGACCCACCCTAATAATCTATTTTAACTTGGCTACATCTACAAAGACCCTATTTGCAAATAAGCTTACAATGTGAGATGCTAGGAGTTACATTTTGGTGGGGACACAATTCAGCTCATAACCTATACGACAAAAAAAATAAGAGTAGAGGAAAGAGAAAGTAGTGAAGGGAGGGGAGGCATGTTTAGAAAAGGTGGTCATGGAAAATGACATTTGAGTAAAGTGAGATTTGAATAAAGAAGTGAGAAACTGGAGCACGCAGGGAACTAAAAGAAGAGATATCTGCTCCTGAAAAAAACAGGATTTTACGTGCCAAAATTGTAATGTGACTAGTTGTCTTCATTCTTTAAAATATGTCATGATTATAAAAGAAAGGCCTATGCATATTACAGCCACAAATCATTCTTTTTAGCTCTGAGCAAGTTGATGGTTTTCAGTTAACTTATCTTTAGCAAGAATAGAGGGGATACGTATTAATTGTAAGCTTACATGATTTTTCTTTAAACAAATATTTATTTTGCTGCAAATATTCATTTTGCACACTTTCGGCTCCTGGGGACAAAGCAGTGAACAAAACTGTAACACTCTTTGCCTTCAATGAGTTTACATTTCAATAAAGGGGCGATCAAGTTTGACTTTTATCCTTTCTCCACCCAGTGGGAATTTGAAGAAACCTACCCAGGTAAGAATAACGTGTGTCTTCACAGCAACCCAGAATCATAGGATCTCATTAGGACCCATAAAAGTTATCTGATGCATCAGATAGTGATTCTTTGATAAGACTCTCCTTAAAGTGGCTCGAATTGTATATCAACACCTTTAGCAACAGAAGTTCACAATCCCTCCAACTTCACCATCTACTAGAATTTCTCTCCCCCTCTATCCCTCTACTCCAGCAGAACAGTATTGCTGCTTTTCCTGGGAAACACCAGGCTCTTCACTTGCTGTTCTCCAGATACATTCTTGGCTAGCTGCTTCAGCTCCTTCAAATATTTATTAAAATGTCACCTTCTCAGTCAGTCTTTCTTGGCTACCCCATTTAAAAATAAACACCACCACCCCCCGCCATGTTGCTGCTTCACTGTCTTTATTCCCTATCTTTGCGTTATTTTTCTCCAAAACTTGTATCATCATCGAATTTTTTAAACTCATTTATTTTATCCCCCATTGGAATGTAAGCTTCATAAAGGCAAAAATTTCTATCTGTTTTAATTTACTGTCATGTCCTCTGGAATGAGAAGCACGCCTCGCACAGAACAACTGCAAAATGAATGTTTGTTTAAGGAATGGTCATTTAAACTTAGGATTAGCAGCCCCTCTATTTGTGCCAAGGGAGAGTCGAGTGACAGCTATCAACTTGTCCCAGGGGGGCCATATCTGAATTAACACTGAGCACTCTCTTCAATTACAGTTGAGCGAAATTCAGAGACATGCCTTCAAATTGGTGTTGCTCATATTTGTCTTTATAAAGGGTGAGGGTGTGTCTTTAAATCTTAATAAAGAAGGGAAGCTCAGTTCAAATACGCTATTTCATGATGAACTAACTCATACACAGGTAAAACTCGGAGAGATTGGCCAAGGGGGGTAATTTCACCAAACACCCAGCATGATCTGTAGATGGAATAAGTCATGTGACTTGCATGCATACATGCTGCTTCTTAAAATGTCAGTAGAGGTCCATTATGATGCATTAGTGCATATGGGAGAAACTATTTGGTGTTAGTTTGACCACATTTATATGTAGATATAAATGTAAATATTACATATTAGCTGGAAATGATACTAGGTGACTTGAAATTTATTCTGATAATGAAAAGGCTCCTGTCGTAGAAGAACTTAGTCGACATCAGGCTGGGCTCTAAGTAGAGCAGTGGTTCTTGACCCTATTCACAAACTAGAATCACCTGGGAAGATTTGCAAACACTGGTGCCTAGTCCTCCCTCCCAGAGGTTCTGCTCTAAGTAGTGAAGGGTAGGGCCAAGCATTTTCATAAGCTTCCAAGGTGATTCTTTTTTTTTTTTTTAAAGATTTTATTTATTTGTCAGAGAGCGAACGAGCACAGGCAGACAGAGAGGCAGGCAGAGGCAGAGAGAGAGGGAGAAGCAGGCTCCCTGCCGAGCAAGGAGCCGGATGTGGGACTCGATCCCAGGACGCTGGGATCATGACCTGAGCCAAAGGCAGCTGCTTAACCAACTGAGCCACCCAGGCGTCCCTTCCAAGGTGATTCTAATGTGCATGTAGGTAGAGACCCAATGCAGTAAAGAACTATCTTCTGGGAAATGACCAAGGATTCTGTTAGACTTGTACATCGAGTTTACAGAATTGTTCCAAGAAGCACACTGTATTAATAGGAATAGGGTCTTCAGAAAGGTTCAAGAAAAAGAAGCAAAAGTCATGTTTCTCTTCCAGGTATTTACAACACAGAGATTTATAGGCATTATCATTTATGAGAGCAGAAATGCAATTATTTCAGTCTGTGATAAAGATATTTGAACTCTGTATGACATTCCCCCCAAGTAAGAAATCACACTGCAGGGATGCCTGGGTGGCTCAGTCAGTTAAGCATCCAACTCTTGATTTCAGCTCAGGTCATGATCTCAGGGTTGTGAGATAGAGCCCTGTGTAGGACTTGGGCTGGGCATGGATCCTGTTTAAGATTTTTCTCTCTCCCTCTTCTTTTGCCCCTATCCCCTCTTCCTCGAAAGAAAGAAAGAAAGGAAAGAAAGAAAGAACGAAAGAAAGAAAGGAAGGAAGGAAGGAAGGAAGGAAGAAAGAAAGAAAGAAAGAAAGAAGAAAGAAAGGAGAAAGAAAGAAGGAAAGAAAAGAAATCACATTGCAAAGCTGGAACAAACTGCTGTGGGTACCCTAAGGTAGATTCCAGAAGAGAGTAACCAATAAGATGTGCTGGCATGGTATCCCAGGCACAGGCACAGAAGTAAACCAGCATGAGTTGTCTAATTCTGTCATTTAGCAGGTGTGAAATTCAGGATTTAACTTCTTTATCAAATAAAGATAACAAAACCTACCTCAGAAGGACTTGTGAGCTAGGCCATGTGACCAGTAGAATCTCACAGGGTCCCACACTCAGATGGGCCTTTTGTTTGCAGTTTTATTGCTTTGTGATCTCTGTCTTAAAATTCTTGATAATTTTATCTTTGATTTTCTTTGGTAAGTGAGGTCTTACAGGACAAGGCACTAGATGCTTAGAGCCTGGGTTCGAATAGGGTCCTGCCTACCCATCTTCCCTGGAAGAATTTTTCAAGGATGCTCTCCTCACTCACCAGCAACCACTGTGGCCCCCAACCCTACTTGGGCCTGGACATGGTTTGGGGTCTGATTAAAATGCCCAGCTTGCCAAGTCACGGGGCAGAGCCCTGGGCTCTTCTAAGGGTCTACACTTTCCCTGCAAGTAACTCCATGCGGGGGGAGCAAATTACTAACTAACTAATACAAAAGACTATCACAGGTAAAGAAACAAACCTGGGAAAAGAAGAAAAAGCATTCTTCCTGCTTTTTCAATGAGGAGCCTGCATTTTCATTTTGCACTGAGCCCTGCAAATTACATAAGCTGCTTGTGAACCATAGATTTGTATCATAGATAATTTCTGTGCACACATCAGAAAGAAAACATGAGACAAATAGATTAGCTCTGTCAGAGTGGAAAGCCTAGCCACTTTCTCAAAAAAGCTCATTGTCTTCATCTCTGTCAATGTGTTGTTCCCTTTCAACAATGCAAGTGGTTAACTATTGATGGACACGTCTCTATTTAGTTTTATCTAAGAACTTCGAGGATAATCTAGAACATGTTTCGGATGCTTTTCTTCTGACAGTTTCTATTTTCTAGATGCTTTGGAACAGGACTAAGGTGGAGTCCGTGACACAGCAATTAAATTCATTGGACCTCATCACGCAAGAACCAAACAAAGTCTATAAACCACTGAACCACAAGATTTGCTTTGTAAAGCAATGGAAATGACATTTTCCTCTAGGGAGACTTCCATCCAGAATACTAAGAAGTTTCTACTCTGCAAATGATTTGAGACTTTGAGTTACTTTAAAGTCGTTTTATTAGAAATAGGACATAAATTTTAAAAAATCAATGTAATTTCCTTTAGAACCATCTGGTTTTGATTTTTCTGCTGTACCTCCTTGAGAACTCAAAAGAGCCAAAAAGAGAAGGAAGTAATTGTTCTCTGTTCACTGCAGCTGCCAGAATAGTCACCAGTTGTTGTTTTTTTCTACATTCACCTGTCAATGAGAACCAGCACTCAAAACAATACATGTTTTATTAATCTAAAGGCATATTCACCAAATATGGAATGATTTGGATTGCTATGAGCCAATAATAATGACACTTGGTCCTTTTAGGTTCCAGTAGTTAGACAATGTAATTTCTCATGTCCAGGGTAATAGTAACAAAAGGAAAATCGTAGTGCTGTTAAAGAGTAGTTCTGTTAAATTACTGCTTATTCCTAGTTCCAATTTTTATAGCACCAAACACATTTTCCCTTTAGTCTTTCCTTTTGTAGAATAAATACAGTATTTCCAAGTCTTATCATTTTTCAAGAGAAAGCTCTTTAATCTATGCTAATGGTCATCGAAGTCTGCAGAATCCTCCCCAACCTGCATCTTCTTTGAGTTGTTGACTTCAGGAATGATGTGTACATAATTCATAGGGATGAATAGTCAATTTTGTGACCAAAAGTCTGTGGTTATGCTACTACTCTTGGTACAGTTATCATGCAAAAGAGATACTGTGAATAAAACAGAGTCTTCTATTAAGTCTCATTTCATCTTGAGAACCAAATTGGGTGAATATCTCATCCCTATTTTATCTAGAGGTTATGTGACTTCCCTAAAGTCACACCTTAAATATAAACAGCAGTGATGAGATTTGAGTCTAAGCAGTCCAGATCCTGTATTCTCAAACACGGTGCGGTGCTCTCCCCACAGTGTCTGATTCTTTATTCCATAGACCCTACTTTATACCAGTATGTCTTGTCCATATTCCCTTGCTGCTTTCTAGCAGGGCTCGAATTCTCTGTGTATTGTCTCTCCAATATACTCCTTAAAGGCAGGGAAAAAGCTTTCTCTTTCTGTTTTACTCACCCAAAGAGCTTATTACTAAAGGCCGACCACAGAGCATTTCTGGAGAAACTCCCTTGAGGCTCCCAACAGAGTAATGCAAATAACAAACACCCAAGAGTACTATTACCTAAGAAACATCAAAAATATTCCCCATCCTCACTTTTCTTAATCAATACTTTCTATTTATTCAGGCCCAAGCTTATGAAGGGTGAAGATTGTCTTGATGAAGAGCAAGCCCTCTGGCTACTAAAGCTGACATCTAGAAAAATCACAATGCTTGGATTCAATATTCTGCTCTCTAACTCCCTAACAGATTCAAGCAAATGGCAATGGATACACTCAGCCTTTTCTGAGCTTCTAAAAAACATCCAACCATTGCATTTCTCTTTAATTTCTTTTCTAATTATCTGACTGCATTTTACTTGAGCCCAGTAGAATTTTAAATATGAGAAAAGAACATTAACGAATAGGCTTAAAATGAAGAGGAAAATGGGAAATTGGTATTTTATTTGATTTTTTTCTTCATCAAGTCATCTACTTTCAGTGATTGAATCAGTTTGCGAGCTGGAACAAGATTTCTGGGTGAATGACTTTCATTAAAATATATAGGGTGCATTTTAACAATGGTATACATTCACAAATGGCCACTATTTTTACCCCAACATCACTCAGCAGAGGGAAGTGGTGTTCCTGGATTACCAAATGCAGAAGAAAACAGAAACAAAAGAAAAGTACATTATATGGCATCCCTTCTTTCAGCTTTTCCAATGTGGAACAGACCGCTCCCATTTTAAGAAAATTACTTGGAGTGCAAAGGATACTTCAAAAAGAAACAGACAGATATGCCCTGATCCTCCTTGACATTATAGCAATCAAATTTTAGATTAATTTTCTTCTTACACAGAAGCAAAATATAGCACAGGAACAGCCTGTCTTCCTCTGGCTTATAGTAAACATTTGCCACTAAGTATTCGGGAGCCAGTTGGATTTTTTTTTTTTAATCTTTGGCAATTGACACAAACATATCTTTGATAAATTATGGCAAGCCAACAGGGACAGAGCAACTCAGGAAGGGTGCTCTGGTCCCAGCAGCCAAGCAGGCAGGAGAGCAGAGATGGAGAACCATAATCCACATGCCCTGAAGGCAAATATACAGCAGGCTTACACTTGTTGCCCTGCTGTCTTGCCACTCAGCCTTCTGCCCTAGCCCTCCAAGCTTGGCCCCAGCTGGGTGAGTTTGTTCATTCAGTTGTCCTTTCAACAGATATTTACTGAGAGCTTACCCTGTGGCTGGTATTAGTCTTCATGTGAGGAATATAATTGCCATCAAAACATATCTGGTTAGATATGGAACAGAAGAATAAGCAGAGAATTCATAGTGTGATAAGCAGAGGGGAAATTCAAGTCGCTATAGAAAGGGCATCTGATGCAGACTTGAAAGATCAAAAGAAGTTTCCCGGAGGAAGTGATGTCCTGATTGAGGAAGGGAGGATGAAAAGTTAGACAAATGAAGAACTAGAAAAGCAATCAAGAAAGGGACTAGCATCCGAGGATCAGAGGTAGGCAAGTTCAAGAAACTTGGAATTCAATCTGGCTGAAGCTTTGAATGTAAGGAAAAGGACAAAATATGAAATGAGAAGGGTAAGCAAGTTCTATGTATTCACCAGGATTATCTGGGTTATACTCAAGTAACAAATACCCAAATATCAAATGATGATTTGACCCAGTAACAGTCACATCTCATTCACGATCTATGTCCAGTGTAAGCTGGGGACAAGTCAGAAGTGGTGCGGTCGGATGCACCATCACTTTGGGGTCTAGGATGATGGCCACCTGTCGTCTTGTAGCTGCAATACCAGGAACAGTGGGCTTTCTTCATCACCCCAAAGGGAAAAGAGATGCCTGAATGTCTTTTATGTATTTCAGCCTAGAAGAGACACCCACAGCTTGCTGGCTAGCCGGCTTTACATGTCTCCTGCCCCAACTACACAGAATCTGCAGTTTTTTTCATTGTATAAATGTGGGTGTCTTGACGCATTGCTCTAAAAAGAAAGTTTTCCGAGAACCAGAGACTCCATTCCTACTGTTGAATTTCTCTGCCATGTTGCACTTTGTAGGCACCCAGCTAACACCTCAAAAATCCAGATTAAAAAGGAACAAAATCAAACTGAATGAGTTTTCTGGATAGAGGTGACTCTGCAGACACATATCACAAAGAAAGAATAGCATTCCTCCCTAGAGAACAAAACTATTTTTACGTTCAAGCTGCTCTCTTTGGGTAGAGACGTCATAAGCATCACCAGCCTAAATCTGCCATGTTTGACAGGTAGAACCTTACATGACTGACTCAAGAAGATTCACTTTCTAAATACATTTTTTTTAAGTCCTCATAGGAAAATTATAAGGAAGCATTTTCACTTGTCATGTTGTAAGTTGGCCAACAAGGTAATACTGTGTGTCATCGTTGCATCAGGATGAAAAATTGTTGTTTTCTTTTTTTTCCCCTAAATACATGTGCCCCTGATCCTCATTCTATCACAGATTTTTTCTTTTTCTATCACAGGTCACAGGTTTTTCCCTTTTACATTGGTGGTTTTGTTTTATGTCTCATACAGGCTTAAATATTTTCACAACACAGGAACGATTTAGAATTGGACCTCACTTTGCAGAGGGAAAGCATGGGAATTTTTTTTTCCAGTTGAGAAGCTAAAAGGTAGCTATTAAAAGTGATGGGTATTTAGCCTGTGTAGTAACAGTGAGACATCCCAATATAAAATCTTTTTTTTTTTTCTTTCCAGTCACAAAGATATGCTCAATGCTGATAACCTTAGAAAACATCACATTAAAAAGGATGACTTTGAAATCAGCTTTTAGGTCTGCTATGGCATATTGGTTCACAACTCTATTCCAATGCCCCATGGCACTTTTGGATGATGGAGAGCTCTAGACTAAAAGATGCATGGAGCTCGGTGTCCATGTATGTCCTAGCTCCCACTAAGCAGATATAGCCACACAGATTTGGAAGATGGAAAGAGGTTGTGTCTATACCTCTACTTCTTGCTGTCAGGCACAGTCCTGCTGGCATTGGTTTTTCTGTTAGCAGTGCTAACAGAAATAAAAGTGACTGTTCCCTGCCTTAGTGGCTACACCATTTTGCTGGTATGGATCTCCGCTGAGTTTATCTAGTCCTGGAGCCAATGATCATGGCGGCAGTTTTGAGATCATGGCAGAGAAGCAGCCAACTTAGCAAGTCTAGGAGTCTTTTCTGGAAGCTCAGTCAAAAGCCTGCTCCTCTAGCTCTTCTAATGATTTTGTAAGCTCTGAAGTCGCCCATTCATTTCTTTCCTAGAATATCTTTTTTTACTTGCAACTGAACCCAAATTGTCTTAATGATAATCTCATAAACCAGAGGCAATCACTATTAACCTTTCATTGTCTCCCTTTATATATGGATACATACAGGTTTTTTTATGGAATGGTATAGAATACACTGGTTTTTTTTTGTCTAAATCTTCTCTTAACTATAGACCATAAACATTTTCCCTAATCAATATACTCACTTCTATAACATAATTTTACTAGTTAAGTTATTCCATTGCGTTGTTATACCACAGTTTATTTAACTAATCTCATATTTTTTAGATCACTATGCTCATGCTCAACTTTCAGTATTATAAAGCACTGGCAAATATTCTTAATATTCATGAAAATAATAATATCTTTGATATCCTAAATTTTTCTAGGCATGGTAGTGCTAAACCAAAGAGTATGTTAAGTCTTCTGTCACTTCTGTTATCAACATTTCCTTTAGAAAGTAATCCATTTTATTCACACTTAGGAGAGTAGTATAAATTTCCTTAAAAAGAGAAGGCTTAACAATTATGTGAACAATATGCTCTGTAAACTATATGCTATGTAAATTATATTCTCATATATATATATGGAAAATAATTGGAAGAAAATACCCACAAGAGTAACAATGATTTTATAAGTGTTCAGGCTTATAGATGATTTTTAAGTCTTTTTCCCATTCCTAAAGTTTCTGTCAAATCACATTTCTCATTTAAAATGCATGTAATAATTATAATAAAGCAAGTAAGTCACCCTTCTTTAAATGTATGTCCGTTAGTAGCTGTGGCAGATGAAAATATGCCATACAGTTGTAGGAGAGGCTAAAATATCTGGAAATTATTTACAACTCAAGAAAAAAAGTTTATAATGGCAAATAAACAGGTGGATTAGTTTAAACTCACTGATAACCTGTGTGCCACTGTCACATGGGAAGAAGTTTGAGTCATAGATTATGGCAGTAAATAGGTGTTCACAATACACTATGTTCTTCTGGCTAGGAAAATACTTTCTTCTGTTTAAAATATAACTACTACACTTAAATTACATCATTAGATATTTGACCTTGGTACTGAAAGAAGACATCTATACCATGACAAACTTTGCCTCCTTCTCTAGACCCCACTCTTCTGGGAAATAACTTCTTTGTAATTAATATCAAACAAATGGATTTCCTCAGTAAAATTCACCCAATAGAAAGTCTTTTCAATACAACTTTTGATGCTGTTTGAAATTGTTGTTTCTAAAAAACAAAGGTTACTAAAACTTACCTCATCTCCATAAGTTTGCAAAGCCACATATTCATCTGGAAAATTAAAAATTTTCCGGATGAATATGAATTTAAATTTTAAATTAACTTTAATTAATTCATTTTAAATTAAAATTTTAAATTAAATTTAAATTAAATTTAAATTGAATTATGAATTTAAATTTTCAGATAAAATTTCAATATATGGCCATGATAACTATAATTACAGCAAGAAATTTTATTAAAAGACAGGTGACTAGTTGATACTACCAGTCCATCTTGCCTAAACCTAGACAAGCAAGCAATGGAGCCCAGACACTGGCCTCAGAATATGGCATTATATCCAAAAGCATTGGGTCATCTAGGAAAACAGAAATCTCTCTCTTTATGCCATTAAATTGAACATTAACAAAGAGTCACTAAGGAATAATATTGCTTCTTTAATTCCAAAGATGTTCTTTTCTCACTACCTGACACCTTTTAAATATAATATCATGTTTTCCCTCTCATGGTGGACCTACCAGCACATATGTTAAACTGTCTGGTAACTTATTAAGGCGATTCCCCAAATGCCACTATTTTTCAGTCATTACTATTTCTCCTAATTTTCAAAAAGAAAAGGAAAACATAAAATTGGACTCATGAATGTTGTATTTCCTCTGCAAAATCTATTAAATTGGGTAGGTAAGCATTTTAGAGTACATAGAATGCCATCCACGTTGTAGAGAGTTTCATATTTCTAAATACATGCAAATAGAATATCTCCTCACTATAAATCCTTTCCAAAAATAATATTTATTTCAACAGCAAACTTTAGTTATCCAGGGAGTACCTGGCTGGCTCAGTCAGTAGAGCATGTGACTCTTGATATTGGGAGAAAAAAAAACTCTTTAGTTATCCCCAATTTTTTGCATGTATACACACACGCGCGCACACACACACACACACACACACACACACACACACTGTGTTGGATATGTCTTATGCCCCCTTTCAGATTCTCCTCATTTCACTTCTTTTTTATTCCATCCACAGGTGAGGCAATTAGTCCATGTACCTTCAAACACTAGTGCATATGGCCCTTGACAGTGCCTTGCCTCTGACCAGGCCCAGCATCCTCTTGCCTTCTGCCCAGGTGTTCTCCATTGCTGCCACTAGGTGGGCTGAAACAGAAGCAGGCTTTACATCCATGCATGTGCTACCCAGAAGAGCAAGGCCCATTATTTGACCAGCAGTAGGTCAAATAGGTCCTTATCACAGAAGGACAGGCTTAAGACACATTTTTTTTTAAGATTTTATTTATTTATTTATTTATTTATTTATTTATTTATTTATTTATTTATTTGCCAGAGATCACAAGTAGGCAGAGAGGCAGGCAGAGAGAGAGGAAGGGAAGCCGGCTCCCCACTGAGCAGAGAGCCTGATGTAGGGCTCGATCCCAGGACCCCGGGATCATGACCTGAGCTGAAGGCAGAGGCTTTAACCCACTGAGCCACTCAGGCACCCCCTTAAGACACGTTTTATGTGGCTGAAATGATTGAGCAGCTAGTTGTCTGTAGAGATATCTGCTTGACAGTACATTCTCATTTTGCATCCCTCTTACTTCCTGCTCTGTTCCATCTATCACTTGTCTTTGCTCCCTAGGCTCATCTTCCTCAATAAAGTGTTTTAAAACAAGTCTTTGTCTCTAGCTTTGCTTCCTAGGGAACCCAAACTAAGACATAACTCTATAGTATACGGTTACATATAGGACTTAAAATAGTCACATACTGTTAGGTTTCTACAGTGCTGGGGTGAGTAAAATCAACATCATCACCATCATTAGCCTTGAACAAACAGAAGAGATTATTTGAGCCAATGATCTTCATAAGTTGGTGTGAGACCCACATTCTAATTAATGAACTAGTTATAGACATAGGTATTTCAAGTTTAAAGACTACTTAAGTTTCCCTGCTTTTTTTTGCTTAGAATGAAAAATTTAAGTACCTTAAAAAAGATGGGTTTCTTAGCAGAATTAGACCTATAAATATAGAGAACAAACTGATGGTTGCCAGAAGGATGGAGGTAAGGAATGGGCAAAATAGGTGAAGGGGAGAGGGAGAGGCAGGCCTCCAGTTATGGAATGAATAAGTCATGGAAATAAAAGACACATACAGGGATATACTGTTATATGGTGACAGGTGGTAGATACACTTGTAGTGAGCATAAAAAATGTACAGAGAAGTTGAATCACTGTTGTACACATGAAACTAATATAACACTGGGTGTCAACTTTTAAAAACTTTTAACTTTAAAACTTTTTTAAAAAGTTTAATTTAAAAAAGATGGATATTTTTCTATCTTTCCCAAGGCAAAAGAGGAATCAACCAATTAATAGGTTCATACCCAGAAGAAAAGAAACATACACCTTGCTTAACACACACATGCACAAGCATGCATGTGCCCAGAGTGACAACTGCATATTCACTAGGGATAAGAACACACCAGAACAGACTAAACTAAAACGTAGAGACAGGCATTTTGAACAGGACTTTATTAAAATCCAGCTATCTCCCACTATCTGATGATTGCTGTGCAAATTATGCCCTTGTGAAAAAAATGAGATACATAACAGATTATATTAATTCTGCTAACTAAGTTTGGCAAAGACAAGTCAAAAGAACTAGAATAAACATTGTAATTATATATTAAAATAACTTCTAATATCTGTATAGTACCTCATAGTTTCATAACTTTTTTCACCTAAGTTGTCTTATTTAATCCTTTGAAATCCTGTGAAATAATTGTTTTTACCATCCCCACTTTACAAGTAAATAAAGTTCTGAAGGGGTGCATAGCCCACTTAGGGCACAATATACCACCTGTCCTGAAAGTCAGGATCTGCGTGACTGTTTCTTGAGCTACCCTCTTGAACTCGTTTTATCACAATTTTCTCTGGTCATCCATTAAAATCCCCTACCATCTACCAGCTTCTCTCCTAACTACTAAATTCTTTATTATCTCCATTATTCTATGAATGAATGAATGAATAAGGTGTTTATATGTTGGGACCAGATAGTAGTCATTCAACAGTTTTGAAAGAATTAAAAGGTGACATTATAGAAATGCAAAAAATTTCCAATCAATTTTATAAGTAGCCAGATGTTTAATGACTCTGCTTGGTGTTGAGTTATAAACATTCTTCTTATTATTAATAAATCTATTATAATAAATAGATTTATTATTTATTTTGAGAGAAAGCACACACACAAGCAGTGCGAGGGGCAGGGGGAGAGGATATTCAAGCAGACTCCCCGCTGAGCATGGAGCCTCAAGGGGAAAAAAAAAGTTTAAGAAATTTCACAAGTTATCAAGTTGGTCAGAAAAATTAAGGTATGAGCTTTTTAGTAAGCAAGGTAAGGTTCTATTGTGAACTAAATTATCTTTTCCCCAAAATTCGTGCAGCGAAACCCTAGCCCCAGTACCTCAGAATGTGACTGTGTTTGGAGGTGGAGCCTTTAAAGTGGTAATTAACTTAAAATGAGGTTATTGCAGGTGACTAGTGTCCTTATAAGAAGTGGAAATCAGGACACAGACAAGTCCAAGAGGAAGAACATGTGAACACACAGGGAGCAGCCAGCCATCTACAAGCCGAGGACAGGGACCTCTGAAAAAACCAACCCTTCTGACACCCGGATCTCAGGCTTCTGGCCTCCTGAACTCTGAGTAAATACATTTTCAGTGCAAGCCACCCTGTCTCGTATTTTGTTATGGCAGCCCCTACAAAGTAACAAAGGTCTAGAGCTAGACATAAAGAGTATAAATAATAGGGAATAATGGGTTCAGAAAAACAAAAGAGAATATATGGTCAGCCTAATGTGGTTCTAACAGACACACACACACACACACACACACACACACAAAACCATCAGATCCCTGAGCAGTGCAAGACAATGAGTTGAAAGCACAGTAGATGTTCTTGTCCTTGGTGCATTAATGCACCATGTACATTCACTCAAAAGTCATGTTGGGAAGCACATGTTTAAGCCCAGTGCACAGGAAGTGGTAACTCTTGCTTAGTCTGTAAGAATGAACTACAAAGAGAATGAAGAAAAAGAGGAGGAGGACTCAGGGACAGGAAAGAGCTAACAATTACCAGTGTTAACCCCACTTCTAGGACCAGCCTACGGGTAACTAAATTTAATATTATTGTCCCCACTTTGCAAAGAGGGAAACTGAACCATGGAGAGATTAACTAAATTGCCTAGAATCCCACAGTAAGTGGAAGAGCTAGAATAAATAATAGATCCATAAGGAAAAAAATTCACAAAAAATAAAATTAAAAAGCCTCTATTTGCTAGTACTACTCTCACATTTTGTTACTGACGGAATAAAAAATAACTTTATCTTACTTTACATTTTCAGATAGAGAGGGAAGAATATTGGCTGATTCACTTCTTATCTTCTTGTATTTCTCTGCACTCGTTTTTAAAATAAGCAAATGTAACACACATTCAATTGAGAATATGCCAGGCTTATTCCAGCAAAACAACCCATTGTCTTCTTCGGTTTGTACCCTTGACCCTACTGCAAAATAAACACAATCTGGTATAATAGGGGGAGAGAAAGGAATAGGAAAATTTGAATGACTGTGTGGTTTAACCTTCGTGAAAGCATGGCTTCTGTTTTGAACAATGATTCTTTGTGGTTCCCTCAAATCTTATTTATGTACAGAACTCCTGGTGGCTATGTGCTCTGAAACTGCTAATGGTTCTATTGCAATAGTAAGTATGCAAACCAGTGAATAAACAACACTGTTTTGTGAATCTGCCTTCATTAATGGAAAAGATCATGTCAGTACCACTATTTCAGTACAGGAATACTCAAAGATGGTGCATGCAGAAATAAATTGTCACGATCATAAAGTGCAATTATTTTAAAATTATTTTTGGCAACAAAAAATAATTTGGCCAGTGCTCTCTGGAAATAAAGCACAATAGTGGTAAGTACACATTTCCAAGTTTAACTCCTTTTTCTCTCTCCCCCACCCTGCCAAAAAAAAGTGAGAGAATTTTTTTTATGTTGAAATTAATCTAGCCTGAAGGAGAGGTACCTTCTGTGAATGCTAAGTAGGGAGACTGTGGGAAAAGGAAGGGAAAAGACCCTAAGGGTCTCAGGAACCGCATAAAGATAAAGAATAATTCTAAAGCTGAGGGATTTGGGCCCCTTCTTTGTGAATAAGCCTCTTTGGACTTTGCTACATAACATTTATTGAGCTCCCAAGTGTGTTTGCTGCAGGTGGGTTCTTTTAAAAGAGAAGCATAAAAATCTAAAGTTTAAAAAATACTAGATTTTAGAAGAGTTGAAAAAAGGACGAAAAAGATTCCATAAAACTGGTTTCACTCTTACCTCAAGGTACATGATTTATTGCCAAATTTGCCACTTGATGTCACTTATACTTTTTAATTAAGTAGGGACCATATTACAGATAAATTGAACTTGTTTTATTGAAAATCAGAACTGAATGAGTTCAGATAATATCCTCTCACTTTCTTAATTCACTTGCAGTTATTGGAATTCTAACAATGTGAGTTGAAAATATGCACTACTTTTCCTTTTCCTTTGGATCACAGGTAATCTGAAATCAGTGGATAGCTTCAGTTCAACAGACAAGTAACATGACTAAATACTTCAGACATATTTGTTTTATATGATTTATTTGTAACATATAGATGCTCTTAGTGGCCAGTCTTATTCGGGTTTCAAAAACCATGACATTTTCAAGTTATCTTAGTTGGTATTGGCTTAAAGAAACACAAGGAAGGGAAGGACCAAGAAGTTGTGCCTTAGCAACTGCTCAATCAGGCAGCTGGAACTGTACGTAGTTCATTCAGGACATACAATATCGTTGGAGGACTAAGAACAGCTCTTACAACCAACAGGAAAACCTTCGAAAGTCCATTAAGTAGTAAATTTTTGTTGCTGTCTGTGCCGAGGACTCTATCCCAGCTTGTGACTGGGTTGATCTTAATCTCTGCTTCAACTATTTCTGTCGACCTGTAGTCTCCCCACTTGGCCTTTCTTGCCTCAGGTTACCTGTCGTAAGGCTTTTACTGTCCTATGACTTCTGAAGCCTCAAATGGGTCTCTTGGCTTCTGCTCCTTTAAGTTTTTCTCCAAAGAGAGCTTGTCACCACCCAATACTGACCACCCTTACTGGGCACAGTTTAGTAACAGAGCATTTCATCGGCTAATGGCTAGGGATTTCACTCTCCAGATTGCTTCACAGGTTAATCCCTTCAACTAAGTCAACTGACCCATAATAGCAGGAGTCAAGTGACATGAAAGCATGACCTGATGAGCTGGCTGGTTGTTTTGTTTAGTTTTGTTTTGCTTTGTTTTGTTTTGTTTTGCTTTGTTTCTTCACAAAATGAGGCTGTGAACACAGAAACCTCTCAGAAAAGGACCTTAGGCATTGTAAGCACACAGGGCAGCATGGTCTCTCTCCAGTGCATGCCTTCTTTTTTTTTTTTTTTAAGATTTTATTTATTTATTTGACACAGAGAGAGATCACAAGTAGGCAGAGAGGCAGGCAGAGAGAGAGGGAGGGAAGCAGGCTCCCCGCTGAGCAGAGAGCCCGATACGGGACTCGATCCCAGGACGCTGAGATCATGACCTGAGCTGAAGGCAGAGGCTTTAACCCACTGAGCCACCCAGGGACCCCTCCAGTGCATGCCTTCTTTTAAGAAATCAGTGATATTAATGTTTAAAAATGCATAAAAACAACAACGCTGGTTTCATTCTCTAACACCAAAGTTGTGATTGCTTCATTAATTTCAGGATTTTCTTGCTCTTAACATAGACGTAAATCTCTGTTAATATATTTCTACATAATTTTGATAAAGATTTCATATTCATTCTAAAAAATTACCCTTGTCTTGTTTACTTCTTAATCCCCAGCATCTTGCAGAGTGGCTGGCATAGAGAAGATATTGAACAAAAGTTCAATCAAATCAAATCCATAAAACAAATTAATAATGACCAAAACTATTTGGGTTGATTTTACCAAGGAGAGCCTCAGCTTCAAGCCCGAGGAGTGAGAAAACCTGTTTCGCAGGAGCAGGAGTCCCCAGCAATCAAGTCTATTGGGCAAGTGCGCTGTTAACAGGGAGAAAAGAACATCGTCTTATAAGTAGTTAACTTCTCCAGGGTTCTAGGAATGGGGGGAGGGCCGAAAGAACGGGAGCATAGCAGAGACTCTACGAAAAGGTGGAAAAAGTAGAGACATCCAGACCCTTTAATGAGCAAGTTACCTTGCCAGACAACAGTGGACGTCCTCCTATCTTAATATAAGATGAAATACAGTCAACTGCCCCACATGAACATATTCATGTTCGTGTTCTTACAAATTCATGTTCTTACAAATATTAACCGAAAATTTCTGTGTCTAAAAATGTTATAATGTTATAACGCATATGTATTTCCAGGAACTTTTTAAGAGAATGACATTTTATCCTGGGGAATTTCATAGGGAAATTCCATTACACTGGCATTA
>RCUC01152939.1:0-114686 GCA_003697995.1 Taxidea taxus jeffersonii | reverse complement strand
CCCCCCCCCCCCGAGCACTCTCAGGTCTCTACCACAAGGGAAATGGTATATATAGTGATTTAAAATGTTAAAAGCATTAGTGCTGTCATTGACACGAAATGTGAGTAATTTGATTATTTTATTGACATTTAAAGTGCCACAAAAGTAAATTATATGTTGGTGCCTTTTTTTCACTTAACTTGCCATTTTAAATTTTGAGAATATATTCATATATGTGTGGATATACATATAAAGGGATATAATTTTTAAAAGGATACTTTGAAATTCTTAGATTTCCTATGTATTTGAAAGGATATAATTTAATAAGGATTTGCACAGCACGATCTCTGTTCTTAAGGAGAGCCTACGTAAAATCAATAAGTGTGTATCTATACATATAGATATACATATGTGTGTGTGTGTGTATGTTCATACACACACACACGCATACACACATACGCACAAAGATAATAGGTAACAGGTTCCAAATAGTACTGTCCTATTTTGGTCCTTTGTTTCAGTTTTTTTCACCTATTTATAATTTATTTTGTAGTATTTATACCTACCTTTGTAGGCTGCTTGAAACATTTTAGGGAAGGACTTGGGATAGAAGTGCAATAAATGGGAAAAGTATGACAAAGGTAGGCTATGTGTCATGAGAGATATTAATAAAGCAGTATTGAGAGTCAGAAGGTAAAGATCAGATCACATGCCTTTGAAGAGGTGACATTTGAGAGAAGTTATTTTAGTAGAGAAAACTTACACCAGGAAGGTTCAAGGTACAGGGAGTATTTATGGAAAAGAGCATAGGACATAGTCTAAGTTGGTAGGTGATAGTGTCTGTATACAGGAATATGGAAGATAAGGCTAACTTTGAAAAGCATTGAAGACAGGATTGAGGAGTCTGGACTTAATTGGACATGGAATGGAGGGCCCTTTTTAGTTTTTGAGCTGTGTTGGGTTTTAGGGAACTGCTAACTTTATTTCGGATGTCTAGTTGCTTCCTTCCCTAATAGGGTATGAGGAACTCAGTAATTCCTTTTTGCTGTCAGTGGTGGAAATGGAGGCATATTGTCTTTGTGGTTACAGTCTGAGATAATGGTTTAAATCAGTGACCTTGGCCTCATTGGGAAAGCTAAGGAGGTAAGGACCCAGTCCACATATGGTAACACTCTACTAATCCAGAGGTTGAACACTGATAACTTAATCCTTTGGAATACAACCTCTGGAATGTAAAGGCCTCCAAACTGCTTGAAATTGCTATCACAAAATAAAGCCATATGGGTACCACCCTCCTCCCCCAGGGCTGTTTTTGTATGTATTTTTGGTTATTTTTTTAGACTTTTTAAGTCTTATGTTTGCCATCTTTATCACCTTAAAGCAGATGAGGGAGGGGAAAGAAAAGAAATGGGATTCTAAGGCAAGGGTGACATTAAGCAAGTTAGTAGTGTATAGCCTGACAGCAAAGTAGGAATTAGAAATTTTAAGATTACCCCGAAGAGACTTGATATAGTGAATGATTCACTAGTTGAAAGTGAGATTATGAAATAGATAAACATGGGGCACCTGGGTGGCTCTGTGGGTTAGGCCTCTGCCTTCTGCTCAGCTCATGATCTCAGGGTCCTGGGATCGAGCCCTGCATCGGGCTCTCTGCTCAGCGGGGAGCCTACTTCCCCCCTCTCACTTTGCCTGCCTCTCTGCCTACTTGTGATCTCTCTCTCTCTCTGTCAAATAAATAAAATCTTAAAAAAAAAATGAAATAGATAAACCTAACCCACTTACATGCTAAGGAAGTTTTTGTTTATGCTTAATATTAAATTAATTTTATTTTCTTGGTTGTGTTTTATTGTGGTATTTTCAACAATGATGAAAATTCTCTTTCTGCTTGGGGGAAAAAAACTCATGTTTTAAAAATTACTTTTTAGGGGCACCTGGGTGGCTCAGTGGGTTAAAGCCTCTGCCTTCGGCACAGGTCATGATCCCAGGGTTCTGGGATCGAGCCCCGCATTGGGCTCTCTGCTTGGCGGGGAGCCTGCTTCCCCCCTACTCTCTGCCTGCCTGTGATTTCTCTCTGTCAAATAAATAAATTAATTAAAAAAATTACTTTTTAAAGATGATAGTCAATAAAACTTATAATAGCAAATTTATTTTAGAAAAGTGATGCTTTTAAGTTATTTTTTGCTTGATTTTAGTGTCTCCAAGTGTATTGCTTTGGGTGCAAGGTAGTATGAGGTGGATTGAAAAAAATATGCGTTTTGGCTGTAGTGCTGTCCACCGTTCAGGTGCTGATAACCCACCAAGTATCTAGCTTTCTCCTTTTCTTCCTCTTTTTAGGCTTTATTACTGTAGTTTACTTACCTTTCAGTCTTAAGCTTGGAGCCATGTCTTCTCTTCAACTCATGCTCCCTGTTACTATAGAATCTTGGAATAAAGTTTCGTCTGACAGTGAAGCTTCAGCTTCATTGTGTTATTTTCTTCTTTGGGGATCTACCAAACATTATTTACTAGTCGTTCTCTGAAATGACAGCAGGATTTATATGCTTGTACAGCTGTTATATTTTGTTATTAGGAATTTTAGTTACTTTCAGGTTCCAGGGAGGAGGGATGGATCCAAAATGGGGAGATGGGTTAAGTCCAAATTAGATATCTTAAAATGTTTCCTGCTTTCATTCTTGAATCTCATAATAATTAACCATAATACTGAACCCCAATCCTTTTAGGAATAAGTATATTTAATGCTTATTGAAGGAACATAATGTTTGTAGCTTTTTTTTTTTTGGTGAATTGATATGAGATAAATGATGAATTTATAGGGAACCTGAGGATTGTATGATGACAGAGAGATGATTCTAAAATTTCTTTTTCTTTTACTATATTATTGGCAGATACATTATTTAGGTAAAATATTATCAAGTTAAGTAACTTGGTCAGATAATACTAAGTGATGGGGTGAGTATTCTGCTAGGTAATTTGACCCAAAGCTTGTACTCTTAACCATTCTGGAGGTTGTCCTGGCCCACTTATGTGCCATACGAGGTGGCAGCTGACAGCTATCAGAAGCAGTCTTTCGCCTATGAGGATGGAGGCATTTAGCCCTGTAGATTTCACTGGATTCTCATTATAGAGTTGTACAGTGAGTGATGTTCCTAAGGGTGATCCTTTCGATTTTAGTTGTTATTTTCTCTTAATATTGTTTTCTCCTAATTAACTCTTTTAATTTTAAAAACATTTCTACCCCAAATGATTAAATTTTCCAAATTTTTGCTAAAGAATAAACTTGGAATTTGGAGAATTTGCTTAAGTGGAATCCAATTTTTAAGACTCAATGAATGTAGAAATAATTTTATGACATGAACCTTTCAGTAAGTCAAATTAGTAGCCTTCTGTTGGCCTCATTTAGGGAGCTTTTACGATAAGCTGTTGATATTTAGGATATATATTTTTTAATGCTTAACATGATCAAGTTACACTAAGATACTTCTTAAAGTAGAAAACTCACTTTAATCGGTTGAATCATAAAAGCACATTTTATAACTCAGTCTTTTAATTTTGAATGGTTATAGCATTTGGTTTGCATCTCACGCTTATTATTGGAACAAGAAAATGCTAATTTATGTGAATACCTTAATAGTAAGTTGAAGAACAGGATTTACCTTATCTTTTTGCTTGTTATCTTAGAAGGAGGAGTTTATTTTTTGAGACAATTGCCTTAGGTCTTTTTAGTCTATTTTATCTATCTATCTGTCTCTCTATCTACCTATTTGACAGAGCGAGCACAAGCAGGGGGAACAGAGAGAGAGGAAAAAGCAGGCTCCCTACTGAGCAGGGAGCCCAGTGTGGGCCTCCATCCCAGGACGTTAGGGTCATGACATGAGCTGAAGGCAGATGCTTAACCATCTGAGCCACCCAGGGGCCCTTGGCCTTAGGTATTCTTTTATTTCAAAGTTTTTACAGTAGAGCTGCTTTGTTTCATTTTCATTGTGTGTTTCCTGATTTATGAACATTGAATTATATAAAGAAGAAAACAATTGGAACTTCTTAAAAACTTGTAGTTAATAGTAAAGATCTTAATGGATATAGTAACTTAATTTATCACTTATTAGTAATATAGTATGAATCTTACTCAGTTTTTCCATAATTTCACTTTCCACTACTATGAAATAGCCAAAAGCTACTGAAAGCCAATAATTTTCACATCTTGTACAATTTGATTGCATTTCTAGACATTTTACTTATTCGTATGCTTTTGACAGCCTAAATTTGCCATTCTCCTCATCCATGTAGGCGATCACAATGGATAATTTTTGTTTTTTTTTAAGATTTTACTTATTTATTTGAGAGAGAGCGAGCCCAGAACAGGGGGGCCAGCAGATGGAGAGGGAGAAGCAGGCTTCCCACTGAGCAGGGACCCTGATTGGGGTGACAGGGGTGGGGGAGAGTTTGGTCCCAGGATCCTGAGATCCAGGATTCCAAAATCTGGACCTGAGCTGAAGGCAGGTACTTGACTGACTGAGCCACCCAGGTGCCCCTGAAGGAAGAGTGTTTAAAAGTGAGGTTGTCTTTTGTGAAATACAAAGCTGAAAGGGACCCACTTTGGTTTTTTTCCTTTTATTTAAAGGTTTAGTTTCTAGTTGTACTTGTATTTTTAGCCTATGAGGATCTACCAGTATCTTATTAAATTTTCCTTTTTTTTAAAAGATTGTATTTATTTATTTGACAGAGATCACAAGTAGGCAGAGAGAGAGAGAGGGGGAAGCAGGCTCCCTGCTGAGCAGAGAACCCAATGCAGGGCTCGATCCCAGGACCCTGGGATCATGACCTGAGCCGAAGGCAGAGGCTTTAACCCACTGAGCCACCCAGGCGCCCCAAATTTTCTTATTAAGAAATGGATCCAATATGCAAAAACAAAAACTTTTAACAAGTAGACACACTGGCCTAACAAAACTCAAGTTGTGCTGTATTTAAGCTTATAATTGATAACTTATTAAACAGTTTTGTTGCCTACATCTCTAAATCTAGCAATATAAAATATTTTAGAAAAACTGCCTTAGCTAGTTTAAGCAGTTGTCTGTTAGCCTTTGAAGCTTTTTATAGTATTTCTAATCTTTCCTGGTATTGTGATGATTTATTTACTTAAGAAATATTTGAATGCTTGTTGTATATGCTAGCACTGAACAAAGGTACTAAGGATACAAAGAAAAAAAGTCGTGCTTTTGGTCTTCCAAGAGTTTTGTCTAGTACTCTGAAAAAGCATCATAAGATCTTCATATATTTTCTAAATTATCCAAATTAACTTATATTTTGCTCAGTTGCTCTGTATATGATGTGCATGACAGCCTTTTGATTCAAATAAGTTGATTAATCTAGGCTATGGATTAAGGAGCATAGTGGACAGTGAGGTAGAGTTTAATGAGCGTTAGCTTTGGCATCAGATCTGGTAGCTAATCTTCTTTATGCTACCTCTTACTGTGTGACCTTTGTAAATGTCAGGGTAAGACCAGTTTTCTTACCTGTGAAGTGGGAGTAATAGCTACTCTTGCACTGTTGTTGGGAGGATTTAAGGGGATAAAGGATGTCATGCACCTAGCTCAGTTCTTAGTAGTTGTTGTACATAGTATCTGCTTTTATAATTGTGCAAGTAAGAATGATTCCTTTCAGAAGCACTGTAAATTAAAATTAAAAGCTTGCCTACATAGTCGGAGACTTTCCCCATACGATAGCCTTCTAAACCAGTGATTCTGCACCTTTGTGACATTTTTGGTATAGCCTTTCTTGCCTGGGGATCCATAAGAGAATTAATCTCTGTAGGAAAAGAGTAACTACTTTCTCTCTCAATCCTCCTAAGAGTGGCATGTATCTGGTATCACCATTCTAGATGCATATGAGCAAAGGGAATTTATTACTTATAATGGAGGCATCAGGGATTAATTCTTCTGAGTCCTAGGCTGCTGGGACTGTGTTACAACTATTTGAGAACTGCTTCAAAATTCTTAAATTTACAGAAACAAAAGTTGTTAAGAAAGCACACCTTCCTTTCTTTCTTAATGGGGATAGGGGCTACTTACAAGGAATATAGTGTCTTCTGGCTATTTGTTAATATTCCAAAATAGAACTATTACCCTAATCAAGTGATTCTTAAACTTTTTCATTATAAAGATTGTTTTAGATGGGCATAGTGCCCTGAAGACATCTGTTCCATACTCCCTCCCATATGGGACTGAGTGAACACTATCTCCTTAGAATGAATGGAATTAATCAGTTTTTTTTTAAAGATTTTATTTATTTATTTGACAGAGATCACAAGTAAGCAGAGAGGCAGGCAAAGAGAGAGAGAGAGGAGGAAGCAGGCTCCCCACTGAGCAGAGAGCCTGACGTGGGGCTCGATCCCAGGACCCTGAGATCATGACCTGAGCCGAAGGCAGAGGCTTAACCTACTGAGGCACCCAGGCACCCCATTCAGTTTGTTTTTAATAAGATAATGAGTCAGTACCGGGTTTTACGTATTAAGATCATTGAACTGGATTTTGAAATCTAGTATAAAAGTTTCAAAACTAGTGTTTTTGAAAACACCAAAAAAGAAAAAAATTTTCTAGAGCCCAGGAGTCTTGGGGAATACTTTTTTTTTTTAAGATTTTATTTATTTATTTGACAGAGAGGGAGCTCGAGCGAGAGAGGGAATTCAAGCAGGGGGAATGGGAGAGGGAGAAGCAGGCTTCCAGCTGGGCAGGAGCCTGGTTCAGGACTTGATCCCAGAACCCTGGGATCATGACCTCAGCTGAAGGCAGTCCTTTAACGACTGAGGCACCCAGGCGCCCTGGAAATGCTTTTTGTTATAGACATCTTGGAGGTTAACATTGCATTTTAATGTATTAAAGACTGAGAAATTCTGCAGAAGAGAGACAATTTTATTTATTGACCACTAACCTTACCAACCTTTTTGATCATCTAACATTTATTAATGTCCTGTAGAATGAATGTTCTTTATAACACACTTTGGAAAATGTTAATCTCCTCCATTTTATACATGAGCAATGCCTTGGTCATGTAGTTAAGTGATGGTGGCAGACTTCAACTGGATCCCATCTCTACAATTATTATTCTACCCCTAACAATTCCTTTTCTGCAATACCACCCTGGTTTTTATAAGTATTCAATTTATATTAGAAATAAAAGTAAAATTGTTGTCATATGAATATATATACCAAGTGAGCCATCTGGCAGAAGATTAAGAACATATTTTGAGAACTACAGCCCTGACATATTTGCAGCCTCATTTAATTGGCTTTGTCATTGTAAATGGTTTACAGACCTTAGGGGTAGACTTCATACGAGTTAGTGTATTCTTGGGGGAAATCTGTAAATAGGATAGAAAGAACTAGTTAACACTGTAAACATTCAGAGATAGGGAGGCTGATCAGTTTGTTCTATGCTTTGATTACCATTAACGTAGAACTTTTTACTAACTTTGTGTTTCTTATGTTTTAGAGTTAAAGCTTGATATTGCTAACAAAGTAAAGGAGCCAACTGAAGGTTATCCTCTCCCATTTATCCATTCCCTTTGTTACATGGATTTGAGAAATGGATTAAGAAAGTACAAATGGGGATGTCAACTTCTGAGGTGAAAATTGAAGTCTTTTGGAGACTGAAAGATTTATCAAAGGGGTGAAAAGAATGGTTATTGGAGATGTTTCTGAAGATATATTGGTAGATTAGGGAAGGAATTTTTGGCTCTTTTGGGAATGTCTTTGTAAAACTAGCAAGTCAGAATTTTTAAAACTAGCTGCATTTGGTGGTTTCAGAAATTTGACCTCAGTTTTGAAGGAAGAATAGAAAGAGAAGTATGTACTCTGGTATTAAACCTAAATAAAATTTAAATGAGTGACTTATTAAAACATGTGAAGGAATATACAGGAATATCAATTCTTAATGGGGACACATCCATATGTGAAGTTGTCTCACTTGATGAATTGAGAATTTAGTAGTATTGGCACTTTCAAGGGCTTAATCCAAGGTCTGTTGTGGCTTTTACAAAATTGTGCTGCTAGCCTATACAGTGATTAATAAACTTCATGTATCTCTCATATCAAATCGTATCTCTTAGATTACAGCAAACATATTCTTAAATTATTAACTTAACAGGTGGTGATATTTTTTTACCTACATACCTTTTTACTATTTTTGGCAATATTTTCCTTTTCAAAACATGGATTGTGACTATAAAATCTTATTCCCAAAATGTCTGGGAAGTAGAATAAAGTCTAATTTGTTATTGCTAGACTGTTATTTTAATCATGCTCATAACAGAAATGATGACTTCTGTTGGTAGATTTGATGTTAAATTACATTAAGATAATTAAACTCATTAAACTCTTTGTGAAATTTTTATGCATTTGAAAGACTGTCCTATAGATTTATTTGTTAGGCAAGTCAATGGATAGGTAAACTAGAAATTTAAATTAAAAAAAAGCTTTCTGCATCTTGCTTTTTTGTAGACACTTTTAAAAGGTAAGAGAGAGGGCACCTGAGTGGCTCAGTGGGTTAAGCCTCTGCCTTTGGCTCAGGTCATGATCTCAGGGTCCTGGGATTGAGCCCTGCATCGGGCTCTCTGCTCAGCAGGGTGCCTGCTTCCCTCTCTCTCTCTGCCTGACTCTCTGCCTGCTTGTGATCTCTGTCTCTGTGTCAAATAAATAAGTAAAATCTTCAAAAAAAGAAAAAAAAAGGTAAGAGAGATTTCTGATTACCATTTCAATTTACTTTTAGATACAGTCTTCTCAGGTTCAATAGAAACATCTGTTTCTAAATTATTTATTTTGCTGATAATAGAGTTTTGCTACACTTTATTTCTAAGTTTTATTGCCTTGTCAAACTCCTGTTGGTTGATAGAAATAACAAAGCAAGTAACTTTCAACAGATCCATGCTTAAATGAAATCGAAGGGAAGAATTTTAGAATTCTACTTAAAACAGTAGCAGTTTGTCATATACTAATATTTGAAAAAAAAAGTTAATGAAAATCATATGACTTAAAAAAGTATAAAATTTGTTGAAACTCTGGGTCCTGGAGGCTGGTTTTGAATTTTCTGTTCTGCCCCTGCTAGGTGTATTATCTTAGGGGAGTTATTTCATTACTTTTTCCCTTAGTTTCCTTATCAATAAAACTTTATTTTAATATTGTATGTGTTAAGAGTTATTGTGAGGATTGAATGAGGTAGTATATATATAATGCATAATAATATATTACTTGCTATATACCAAGCTCAGTAAATGGTAAAAAAAAGAAAGGTCATAAATATTTTTAACTGATTTTACAAGTGAAAGTAAATTATTTGGCTGGCCCGGGGGAAGAGCTTGTGATTCTTGATTTTGAGGTTATGAGTTTGAGCCCTGCATTGGGTATAGAGATTACTTAATTAAATTAAAAAATATTGGGGAGCTTCATCATTTGATTTTTAGTGGCAAAAAAATGCTAGCGGAACATTTATGGCACTAAACTTTGTTTCCTATAGACATTTTTAAAGAAAAAAATGAGCAGAATATTTTATTCCTTCCATTTTATAATGTGGCAGTAAAAGCTTATATGTGATAATTTAAATTATCAATTTAAATTGGAAGACCTTTTGGTTTTTTAATCCACCTGTTCTATCATATGTTTGCTGTAGTGCAAGGTTAATTTCTACAACTAGTTATTTAACATAAACTTAACTTAGTTTTTCTGTTTGTGGGTGAAAGATTTTCTCTTTTGATCTCTCACATACTTTCTTCAGAAGAATTCTATTCTAAAATAGAATCCTATTCTAATTTAGGATTAGAATAATTTACCAAAGAAATTAAAAAACTTAAGACTGTCACCATCTGATTAGTTTTCTGATATTAGTACAGAACATGACATAATGCTATCATTTCCACTAGGATTAGATTGGTATAAACTTTTCATATTAAAAAATGTAGATTTATATTTCTTAGTGGACATTACATATGTGTGTCAAATATGGTACCTTATTCAGAACCTGTTTATTTTTTTATTTTAAAATAATTTTAGACTTAACCAAAAAGTTGCAAATTAGTTCATAGAATTCTCATATAATTCATCCAGTTTTCCTTAATGGTCGTATTTTACATAACCATAGAACAAATGTAGAAATCAGGAGTTAGTACTAACCAATCTGTAAACTTTATTTGATTTTGACCATTTTCTATTCACTAAATGACCTTTTTTTTTTTTTAATTTTTAAAGATTTTATTTATTTATTTGACAGACAGAAATCACAAGTAGGCAGAGAGGCAGGCTCCCTGCCGAGCAGAGAGCCTGATGTGGGGCTCGATGCGGGGCTCGATCCCAGGACCCTGGGATCATGACCTGAGCCGAAGGCAGAGGCTTTAACCCACTGAGCCACCCAGGTGCCCCACTAAATGACCTTTTTTCTAGTCCAGGATCTAATCTAGAATCTCATATTCTTGTCCTTAATTGTCCTGTCTCCTTAGTCTCCTTCAATCTGGGATGCTTCTCTCTTTGCCTTTCACGACTTTGACACTTTTGAAGGGTACTAGCTAGTTAGAATGTCCCTTAATTTGTGCGTCTGATGTTTCTCATGAGCAGATTGGGATAATGCATTTTTGGCAAGGATTCCACAGAAATAATGTTATGTCCTTATCAGTGCATTATATCAGGAGGTAGGTGGTATTGATTTGTTCCGTTACTGGTGACATTATCTTGATCATTTGGTTAAGGAAGTGTCTGCCAAGTTTTTATACTCTTAAAATTACTCTTTTTCTCCTTAGAAATAGCAAGTGTTTTGTGGGGAGATATTCTGAGACACTGTAAATATCTTGTTTCTCATATTTTCAATTTCTCATATTCTCATCATAGTTTCCATTAATGTTATCATCCATTAATGAATCTTGCTTGACAGAAACTTTTGAATTTAATTCTGTAACATCTTTTTGTTGTTGATGTATTTCTTGTTATAGGTGGAGAAGTGTCTTGAAGGAATTATTATAAAGGCATCATAATTCATAAAACATCACTGTTTTTCTTTCTATAGTCTTTTCATCTGTTTCTAAATGCAGTCATTAGGGATGTAGCACAACCCAAGATCCTGAAATAAAAAATGAGATAGAAAGATGATCCTTTCTTTTTTTTTTTTTCCTAGTACTTTGTATATACTTTAGTATATGCCGGCCATTATAAGAACAAAGCCAAATATTTCACAGTAGCAAAATAAAGAGGTGAAAAAGAAGTAAAAGTAATGGGTTGGGTTAATTATGAAAGGAATTTATGAGAGCAACTTAGAGAGTTTTCTTAAAATAGACTTCTACTCAGGTTTTCTTTTCTTGTCAAATCGAAAGGCCTTTTTCTATTCAGAGGAGGCAATGGCAAATTTAAATGTTTTTGTGTTTAATCTTCTTGACCTTGAAGTTGCCTTTTTTATATGACATATTTCTATGATTGCCTTTTATCTTTTATTCTGTAGTGGATTGACCACTTTAAAAAAATGCATCGTGCATTGTTTCTTTATCTATTGTAATTTGTCATATACCTTAATCAGTGAATCATGAAGACACATTGTTTGTCTCTTGTGTATCTGTTAACAAATACCTGATTTTTAAACCAGTGGAATAACTTGAATCCCAATAACATTTTTGGATAGTATCTTTTCCAAAAGGGTGAAGAGAAAATATAGTGGTAAATCTTGAAATTTGGTAGTTCTTGAAGCATTCTAATAATTAGGGTTTTCATTCTCATCACAATTTTTTTTTTCTTTTAGGAAATTGCTTTCTATGATAAGTGTCTACTCTCATAATGCTATGCATTCCTTAAAGTTTCAGTCTTCCTTGTTTTCGTGTTTTTGAAGTGTATCCTACTTGACAGTATATACAGAATTGTGGATTAGAAATAATCTTTTCCTCCAGAGTCAATACAATACCATGGCTAACTAATTCTAAGGTAGCTAGTTTTGTTTGTTCATTCCTTTGCTTTTGGCAATATCTCACTTTTTCAAACTTAATATTTAAAATTGGATGTTCTAGCAATGTCTGATTTGTTTTCTTACTAATTTTAAATCTGGAAAAGAACATTAGAGAATCTATAATAGGTGTTATAATTTAGCTAAAATTTGTATCATCCTAGGATACCTTTAAGGTTCTGCCAATCATATTGGAAAATTAATCCTGAAAACTGATGATCCCCAAGAGACACATGAAAGTAATAACTTTAGATAATTTTTATTTTCTTTAAGATTAGAAAGTTGAACTTTTTAGTGTCTTCTTTAGGTATTAGCCACTTCACAAAAATTCTTCTTTTCTTACTTTTTGTTTCTTGATCAGTAGACCTCACTCACTTGTAAAACATTTACTGACTTAACTCACTGCACTGAATATCTCTGTCTGGAAGTAGAGACTCAAGGTTTCTGTTATGGTTGTTCTTTGATTTTCTTCTTACTGCTGTGCAGCTGGGACTGTTCTGGGTACCTGGAGGGGTTTGTGAGAAATTCTTTTTCTTTATAGACTTGCCTTAGAACCAGTAAGAATGAGTGATAAAAGATGAGTAAGAAGAATATGTTCTATCATGCATCCAATTTAGCCTGGAATGTTTTGTTTTATAGGTAATTTATAAATCTATAAGTTAGCAAGTTCAATTTTAGTCAGTTATAAGGGAATAGACTTAGTCTTTATAGAAACATACTGCCTTATTTCATTGCTTAAAAATGATTGGGCTTAGCTTTTTCTCTTTCTTCAGTATTAGAAATGCTTAAAACTAATAACCAGTATATGCCCATTTAATATAAATTTAGTGTTGAGAACAAATATTGCAAATAGTCTAGTTTGCACATTTTGGGAGAATTTCTCGGAGTGGTATTTAAATATAAAATACTTAGATTTAAAAAAAATACTTAGATTTTTTTCTGATTTGAATATAAATGGATTTTCAGTAATCTTTAAAAATTTAAAAATTATTGGTAATATTCACATGATTGTATTGAGGTGTAGTGGATTAATAGACCTCCTAATACCCGTTTGAGTTCCTTCCTGGCATTTTTAACACTTGGTGATTTTGTTAGCTTTGTTTTGGAATTTATTCTCTAGTGGTTGAAATACAAGTTCTCCAGTGGTGTGCTAATTCTTTTCATCTCTTTAAACATCACATAGGAGAATGCTGCCTATTAAAATAGAATTAAGTGAGGTCCTACTGTGTCGTTCTTAAGAGCCTTTATCAATAGTAGTCTCATAAAGGCTGCTCATTCTTGTTTGAATAATGATCTCATTTTGAAAGTGCCTTTACATTTTTCTTTATAAATGGTATATTATCAAATCCACAGTTCTTCATAAATAATTAACTCCTGAAGCAAGAGAGATACTGGCTCTCCTCAATGATTCAAAATAATTTCTGTTTAAGGAAATCTGTCTATTCAATTTTTGAGTATGAATATGTTGAATCCACAAGTTTTGGTATATCAGGCAAAATAAAGATCTTATTTCCTGAAAGTCATCTCACTTGGGAGAAGTTAATGAGTGGATATACTTCTCCAGCCCTATAACCTATCCCAAGAACATTTGTTTTTCTTTTTAATGTGTTTGTATTTTTAAGTTATGAATCCCGTGAGGTATGGTAAATAAATCAAGGGTTTAGAGCTTCTACTGTAGAAGAAATTATAAACTTAGCCTACTGTTAATCTGAGCAAGCTATGATTTCTTTGTTGTTTTTCATTTTCAAAGTGAAGTGAGCCTGTAACGTAAAAAACAATTTACTAGTTGTATTTCCTATTTCCAAATGGAATGCTCCCTTTTTTTCATCAGATGTACTGTTACTACTGATTAGTATTCAAGAAATGAAGGAAAGCTGGGAGATTTGGAAAATCATGGCTTTATAGTTTCTGAATTTATTTTTTAAAACTATATCTTAAAGTAGTTAAGATTTACTTAGAGCTCATCAGTTTGGAAATCTTTAATCTTATGGTTTTTATTAAGATATTAAACTTGAAAAATAATGTTTTGCCAAGGAAGTTGATTAGAAAAGAATAGAGGGTGATTTTTTAATAATTAAAAAATACTTGAATAGCACCTTGTTAGCACAATATACAGGAGTCCCTCCTTATTTATATGGGTTACATTCCAAGACTCCCAGTGGATATCTGAAACCTCAGGTTGTACCGAGCCCTGTTTGTACTGTGTCTTTTCCTGTATATAATATACCTCTGGTAAAGTTTAATTTATAAATTAGATACAGCAAGAGATAACAATAATAAAATAGAACAGTGATAATATATGGTAATATAAGTTATGAAAATGTGGTCTCTCTTTCAAAATCTTATTATATGTACTTGCCCTTCCATTTGTAATGATGTGAGATGATGAGGTGCTTAACAGTGAGATGAAGTGCGTTGAATGGCATATGCATTGTGACGTAGCATGAGGCTGCTGTTGACCTGACGATGTGTCAGAGGATCAGCTGCTTCCGGATCATGGTTGAACAGGGTAACTGGAACCATGAGAGCAAAGTCATGGGGGGGTTTTGTAGGTATGCCTAAGATCCTGTAGGTGCAGTGAATACATAAATAAGCTAGCTCTGATGTACTAATTCAAAGCCTTTCTCATCTGTTAAAAAGCCACCCCTTAAGAACTCCAGTTGTGGAATTCTTTGTTAATCTATTTGGGGTTAAAAAAATTTTTTTTTGACTCTTGAAAATATCTAGAGTACAGTTCTTGTGATATTTAGTATTCAGATCTTTTTCTAATTTGTACTCCTTTCCTCTCATCATCCCTCATAAACCTCCTCAGTGTGATTACACTGTAAAATACTGTTGTAAGCTATTGTTTGAGAAGTGTAGTCTTCAAAACTAAAAGACTTTAGGACTTAAAGTCTGTTGGAAACTTAAAAAATTAGCTGCCACGTAGTCTCATACAGTACTTCTGTAGTTATTTATATGATACCTCTTGCTAGGTGGCAGTTTCACCCCCTTGATATCTTTTAGATTTCTTTTCCCCCTTCTTTACATTTTGGAAATCATAGATTTGGTGGTTAATTTCATAGGTGTTCTTTTCTTAGTCCAGACTGTTTTTATTTCTCACTTGTACAGAATTGAGTATATTCCTAAAGCAGAAGGGTTAGCTTGTCTTTCTTCTTCAGGCTTTAAAAAAATTTGAGTCTAAATGTTGTTAGGTAATGGCATAACAATTCCTTTTCAGCTGTTGGTATATTTCCAAACTGGCTGGCAGAGCCAGGAGGAAGTGAAGGCCTTAAAACACTAACTTTGGTTGGTTGCTACCTTCTTAGTGCTGAGACTATAACCTTTGTTGGTTGATTGATAGAGAACAAGAGAGCACAATCCTCGTTCCACTAACAGGTAAGGAACCCTTCTGATAATGAGTTGGCGTGAGAGAAATTATTTGATAGCTTTTTTTTTTCTTAATTTATACCCGTATATAACATGTCCATGAAATAGTATAGTGTGACTATGTTCTATATAACAGAAATGTGCAGCACCTTTCTATTTAGGATAAGATCTGAAATTTAATAGGGATGTATCACTCTGTACCACAAAGTATAATTGATCTGTTTTCCACTATTAAAATTTATTCTGCAGTCCCTATAACTTTAAATACATATCTGCCTATCTTATTCTCCTTTCAGCTTTTCCTTGATCAGATGCTATGTGCTTTGAACTTCCTTCTCTTATTTACCTTATTCCTATAATAAAACGGACTATTTTCCAGTATCTTTATCATCATCTGTTATTTGGGTATGTCTTACTGCTTTAATTTCTGCATTATAGCCCTTAATGATTTATTTCCTGGTCCTTCTTGACCCAAAACCAAATGATCATACATTTAAAAAAGATTTTTAGATTGTATTACCTATGTCCACTATTCTACCCTCCCACTTTTAAATATGAGTGCTTGAAGAATAAATCTTTTTCAGTGACAGTAGTCGTAACTTGATAAAATTTAGGCTTAGCTTTGTATTGCTGTAATATGGGACTGTAGTCTGATTAATTCTTTAAATTACTGAAGACTTAAAAATGAGAACAAATTCAGCTTCTTAGTTCCCAAAGTTTAGTAGTATTTCTGTTAATATGCTTGATTATTCTGTTTCTCCTTTTCAATCCATCTTCTTCTCTTTGACAGAAGAACTAACTGGGACTCCTCCTTTGATATATCTGAGGTCGAGTGCCTTTCCCCTGTCCTTTAAGACAACTGTGCTCTTGTTTCTAGTCATAATTTAATCATTTTTGATTCGGTCTTCCACTCGAAGTTGGGTGGTTTGTCACAGAGTATGTTATGGCTTACAGCAAGATAGGTCCCTTCTTAATAGTTACTGAAGAATTAATCATTTGTGGTGACAGATTTCTAAAATTCAAATTAAGAAGACACTAAAGTATGCCCAAAGCTAGCTCCTTTTTGTCCTGAGGATAAGTCATTACGAACTCAAATGACCAGAGAATGTAATTTCTTAATAAGAATTTTTTCTTAAATCTATATTCAGCTCTCTATTTCAGTGCTTCTCTCCTACCAGAGGTGCAAGGAGTGATCCTAGAACCACAGATACAGCCAAGACCACGGAGAGCTTTTGACGTCAGGGGTCCACTTTCTCCACTGAACCCTTGGAGGCAGAATATCCAGCTTCTGGAGAGAGTGGGAAAGGATAATAAACAAGTGGGTGCTTTCCATTATTTACTTGGGTTTATTTATAGATTGGAGTGTCCTTCCATTGCCCATTTAATTCTATTGGTATACTCCTTGGGTTCATATAAGAACCAAGTGGGGCTGCAATCTGTTTGTTTTTTCTAAGAATGCTAACTAGTGCCCATTCAAAAAAGAGACCTACAATTTATTTAATTTTCTCTCCAGATAATTAAAGCAGTGGATGATTTGGGGGCACTAGATTTGGTGACTGCCTGTGTAGTCCACAGGAATTTTAAAAAGGAATATTTGCCCATTTTAACCTTGAATGGTATTAGTGGACGTCTAAATGCTCTTTTATATTCCAGTAATTAAGAAGTTTTTGTATTTCATCTTTGGGCAAGCTGGACATCTGAACTCTCCTAATTTACACAGTCTGATGTTCAGGTGTTATCCTACCTGTTAGAACTTTTTGGTCTTTTTCCTACCTCAAACTTTAGGACTTCATATTAATTAGATCTTTTAGAAGATATGATGATAGTGCCATTATGGTTTTACTGTCAAATTGAGGCTTCATTCTTTAATAAGATAAATGTGAATGATTATAAATTTCAGGATGTATTATCCCTGAAAGCTATGTTAAATATATACTCATAAGTAGTTTTCCAGTCCCTAGGAATAATGTTATTTGTGGCAAAGAGCCTTGTCCTAGATGTTTCCCATGGCATTAAGATGGTTTTCTCTTAGTTTCTTTGATGCCAAGGGTAGGATCTGATTCCAGGAAGTTCTTATCATCTACAATGGGTAGAACGTGAACTTTGGTGTCTTTGGCAAGTTTTCATTTTTCCTTGGTGGATTCCTTCTGTGACTCCAGGTATCTTGATAATGGGAGACCGGTTTATTTGTTCTCTTAATTGCCCAGATTTCTTTCAACTGGTAAACATCATACTTCTTCAGCAAAAGGAACTCTTCTAGCAGAGCCTTCATGGATGATATCTGTCACACATGCAGCACCTGCAGTTTGGAAGGCAGTGGTGAACGGAGCCATGCAATATATCTAGAAGACACAAGGATGAGAGAGCCACCTGATCTTGTCATTTACAAACTTTAAGATTTACTCTGGTGTACTCTTGGTCTGGAATGGAAAGGCTCAATAATGAAATAATATTTTGAGATTGGAGTTTTACATGGCCATGCAAATATTCCTTTCTATTCAGAAGACTGAAATAGAGGAAGTATGAGAGACTCCTTTCTTTTAAAAGCAGCTCTCTGTTTCACTTAAAAGATTTGTGGGATTGAAAATCACCTTAATAATGCAGGCAACCCCCCACCCCCCACCCCCCCACTCCCTTTTTTTTAAGTATTTAGGAGATCCTGAAAACTTCTGAAACTGTTTTTTGTTGCCTGACCCTGAAAAGAACTAGTAAATAAAAGGTGAACTTCTTAATGATTCCCAAATTACTTTTAGTGTTAGGATAGAGTCTTTTAGCTTATCTTTCTCTGGTCTTGAGCCTTAATTCTTATTTGTCAAATCAACAAAGATTCTAGCATGAAGTAAAAGAGACATCTTCTGAGATCAAAGTAGCTTGGTCAGTCTTCTAAAATAGTAAATACCTATTAAATTTGAGGTATTGTTCTGCATTGAAGGCATACCAAAGTTTGAGTGATACTGAAATGAAGAAGTATTTTATAGAGCAAAGGCAATTAGTAGTATTAGAATAAGCCTCTACATGTGAATAACTGTTGCAAAATCGTTTCCCAAATGGAAGGAGTTATCAAAATATTTCTGTTTTTCTCTTTGGTACCTATTAACTGGTCAGTCAAAAGCTATTAAAGAAGTTTCTAAAAGTTACCTGATGCTGCCAGTTTGTTTTATTTGGTATACTTTTTAGGAATAGAAATTGTAGAGTTAGGAAGCATCTAAAATGTTTTAGGGATCTTGAAGGTCTTAGGAACCACATTTACTAAGTTATAACCCAGCCTTTAGTCTTTCTTTCCATGAGACCTGTTTTTTTCCTCGTTAATTATAAATTTTTGTATAGTACTTAAAAGTTTAAAAGAGCAATTTGAACTAAAATTTCTGTAGGAAGCTCTGAATTCCCATGAATGATTATAAGTTTTTATGCTTGATATGTTGTTGTTAAATATAAATAAGACAGTCTTTACAAACACGTAAATTAAAACATACCAACCATTTTAGAAAGACTCAGGGGAAATGAAAGTGAAATTTGTTTGGAAATTAAGTTGAACTCTGAACCACAGTACCAACCAGTTTATGGCCTGTGCGATTATTAGCCTTTTGTTTCAGCTTTAAAGATGAAAAGTGGTTTAATCTCTTAACCTCATGCTTTGATTAAATTTTAGCTCTGTTCCTTAAAGTGTGCAAAAGAAATGTAAGTGCATTTCCATTCACCTCATGCCACTAAAAGCTATTTAAAAGTGAAAATTTTTGTATATTAATGTGAACTGATTTGTTTATTTAAACTTTTATTTTGAAACATTTTCCTTTCAGATTTTTTTATATTTCGTGTCACTATGCAACCTATATTTTTCAGTGTTTATTTTATGATTATTAGTATAAGCTAATTTTTTTCTAGAATGACTAATTGTGTAATATTTGTATTATGTGATCATTTGAAAACTAATAAATATTTTCTCCATGAAAAAAATGCACTTACTGATAAATGGCTTATTTTTGTTTCAGGAGTAGACAATGAAAACAACTATTTTTAAGTGTATTTTAATTTTATGTGTCTTCCTCTAAGTATTTCTGAATATATATCCTATTCTTGTGTATGTTGATCTTTTTTGAAAAAAATTTTTCAACAAACTGTTAAATTAAAATGATTCTTTATTGGGTCACCCAGTGCCAAATGTATTGAAATAGGTGATCTATTTAGTCTTTTTTTTCCATTTTCCTGATTAGCTTCATCTTTGTTTCCAGAAGTGGGTTTCTTTCTTTCTTTTTTTTTCCTTTAGATGCTGTTTTGGTGTGTCCATTTTGCAAACCATTAAAACTCTCAAGGAAATATTGTAAATATCAGGACTAACATGGCCAAATCTTTTAAAGTGAGACTGATCAAAATATAACTCCTTACAAAATAGCATATAAAAGAAAATCCTCGACCCAGAAAAAGAACATTTGGAAATATTGGCTGATTGGAGAACTACCCAGTTCACAAGAGCTGTTAACAGGAGAAGAAAAATGGTTTATATTTTAATGTTCTATTTGAACAGATAATCACAGAAGGAGAAATCTTGACTTGAGAGACTCTTGCTTTTAACCTATCAAGACAACATGGAAAAGGATGAAACTTGTTTTTTATGATTTTTTATAGCTACATAAACTTTAATTGAAGCCACTGGAACAATTTACCTTTTCTATGCATAGTCTGCTAGAAGCAAGAGGGGTTTCTCTTTTGATTGGAAGAAAACATATATAAGAAGTGGACTCCAAAAATTAAAAACATTGTGATGGGGTCCTAGGCAAGAAATAAAAGTTGAATTAATGACAACTTGTGGATTAAAATGAAACCATTTGGCTCCCCAAGAAACACTCTGAAAAAAATAAAGAAAAAGGAAATTATGATTTAGAATAGTTACTGTGTTTGGGGGGTAAAAGGAAGCTAAAATTCTTGGCTTTATTACTCTGGTAAGTTTGGAAAAAGAGTTAAGATTCTGTGGATTAAAATTTTGTTTTTAGAATTAAAGCCATTAAAAGATTCACAGATGTATTCCAATGGAAGGCTATATTTTTTTACTTGAATACAAAAAATTATAAGCCTTAACTATATATGCATAAGAATGGGGTGTGGGGGTTTAAATAAAAATTCTGTACCAGAGACTTCAAACATACTGTAAAGATAATGGTGAAATGAGAGTTTTAAACACTTTTTAATTTTTATTATGTGGACTCTTCCCTACACTGTCTCCAAAATAAAAACATTACAGAATGTTAAAATGGGTTACCTTTATATCTCTGAGGTATGAGAACATAAGCTTATTGTTCACCATCATTCATTGGATTAACTGTAGTATAAAATTTTGGTTTTGTTCTTTAGTGAGGAGACAAAATAGCTTTTGTTTAAAAAAAACAAATGTCACATAAGCAGTGTGGCTGACAAAGTACTGACCTTACAGTTTATTGTAAATATGAGCTCAGATCTTATTTTACTTTGCTATATTGAAACAATTGAGCAAAATGTCAGTGCTTAGATGTCTAAGCAATTGCTTGCTTTCTATTCAGGTATTTTTATTTCCCATTAAAAAGATTGCATATTAATATAGTCCTAAAATGTGAAAGATTTTTGTTTTCAAACATAAGCATATAGGTGCTCTAAAATTCTTTTCCACTAGTATCCTCTAAGGTAATTAGATTACTGCAGTAAAAATGTTAGGGAACTTCAAAGTATGCTTCGGAGTTTTCAGGAATTATGATCAAAGGGATCTCTACTCAAGAGGTAAGGTCTGGCATAGGTAGAAAAATGTTAAATGTGTTCAATGTAATGTTTGATGGTAAAGTCAACTACAACAGATATCCTTGGATTTTCAGATGGATGTAGAATTAGAAAAGTAATTTTTCCTAAAAATCTCTCCCAGAAAAAAGGATGAACCACAAATATGTTTTTGTAGAACTTTGGAGTGCATTTAGGTACATATATCCACAGACATTGTACCTTTGGTGTACTTAAGCCTCCTGTATTTCAGGGCATCTTTTACCTGTGCTCTCTTAGTGTTTATCATCCATTTTCAATTTAGTATTTCTTAAGCTCTGAGCACTATTAAAATATTATAATTTGTATGGAAAGTTGAGTACATATTCCATGAGATTATTGCCTGGCTTCATTTTGCCTGTTTTAGTTACATGATATCTAGAACCTAGAAAGCAGTTGTACTGAATAATGTTTATCTTGGCTTGAGAAACTAATTTGAGTTTTAAAAGCATTCATTTATGCTGTAACTTGGGGGAATTTGTTATATAATGCTTAAAAAATTATGTCAGGTAGTATATAAAATCATTTAGAGAAAAATGTTATGCTGTTATTCTCTGAGGAATATTAAGTAGGTTCACACTGAAGTGTTAGCATATACTATTTAGTATATCTAGAATCAAAGGAAAATGCAATATTCAATACAAATGATCTAGAAAAATGATTTAGGGTTTTTTTTCCTCCCTAGAAATACTAGTATAGTCTATTCAGTAGATGGTAACATAGAAACCACAATAATCTTCCATCCTGTCTTTTAATTCTTACAAGAACACTAGCTTGTGGACATTTGGTGTTTAGTTAAAATAGTTGGCTGTATCTGTTCCACTTTCACCTTTATGGTAGAGCAAATGATAATGTTGATATGTGAACCAGAGCGAGAACTGACTACTTCATGAGGCAGATGATTTCATGTTCAGGATGCCCTAATAGTGAGAAGTTGATCCAGGGTTTGCTTCCATGTCATATTTTATTTGAAAATTACCATAGACATCTAGTTTAGCACCTTTGTTTTATATACAAAGGAATGGATATCCAGGAATATCTCCTGTATTTCTGATACCACACGATGGATACACAACTATGGGACCCAAGTCTCTTGACTGTGAGCTCAGGGATCTGTACTCTGCTGCCCCTCGTGTTGTTCCTAGTTCTGGACAACACGAAGCAAGTCTGATTTCCTTCAACTATGCCAGCCTCCAGATGTTTTAAGATGACTATAATACTGTATAAATTTCAAGCCCATTTTGTAGTTGTTTTTATTTCTAGATAGATGAAGCACCTCCATCTTACTGCCTTTATTCATGTAACATAGTTTTGAAATCCTTAAAGGTTTTTTTAGATCTTCTCTGAACATGCTTCTGTTTATCGTTATTCTTAAGGTGTGACAACACAGTACAGGTTTAGTTCAGCCTGTTTGGCCCTAGAGCACTCATGTCCCTTTGTTTATCCTTATATATCCAGTAAGGTGGCATAATTTTATGCACACAAAAGTTCCATAGTGATATGCAAAATATTTCGTATCTAAAGATTAGTAGTCTTTATATACAGGCAAATATGTACAGTTCAGTGGGAAAGAAAAAATATCTAATACCTAAGACCTTGAGAAGTCACAGTTTAGAAAATATGGTCTTCCATTTTTTGCTTGCTTAGTTCTGACTCAGATTAATTATCAGTTCCATTTTAAATGACTTGTATAATGTGAAATGTTATTTTTCAGGTTGTCCTTGCTAATTTAAGGGTAACCAGGCCTGCTGGAGCTAAACTGTTGACACGTGACTGACAATAAGAAGAAAATCAACTTTGGTTTAGTAACATAATTAAAAGTAGAAACAAAAAGCTGCTTCAGTGGAGAGGTTTGGGATATATCCCAAGCAGCAGAAGATGGTGAAGTAGCTACCCTAGAAATCTAAGAATGTGGCCCAAGTTCTGATGAAGGCATAGTCTTATGGTGCCTCTTGAAATGTAGTGGGATACTCTGCTAGAGCAATGTTTTAGCATAACAGCATTTTAAATTATCAGTTATTTAGCTTTTTTCACCCAGATTTTTAAATTGAGCTCCTGTAAGGCACAAGATGTTTGTTTAATGGTTGCATGTACCACACAGGGTACACGTTGACCTTTGTTTGAGAAATACTGGTTTGAAAATGGGTATGTTACCCTATCTGAGTTAGAATTCTAGGGCACATGAGGGAGAAAAGAACACACACATGCCTGCTCTCTGCAGCTTTGGCCAGCTGCTTTTATGTATATTTACCTAATTTAATCCAACTGATCTGTGAGAAAGGTAATTTTTTTTTTCAGTTTATGCACAAAGATGCAGAAGTCCAGAGGTTCCAGAACCTGCCCGAGGGCACATAATCAGTAAGCAACAAAGATGGCATTTGAAAGATCTGTCAAAGTGGAAAGAATTCTATTGCACCATTGATTGCCAAACATCTTTACCAGAAAGAACACATGTTCTCAGGAACATTTTTTATAGAACATTGGTGTTTAAAGAAGATAAGAGGGATATTTTACTTAGTTGACTCTTTTTAAAAAACTAATTTTTAGTTTTATCAGAAAATTGACTAGAAAGTACAGAGACCCTGTTTTCCCTCCCATAGCATATACCCTGTTTTCCTCCCATAGTTTACCTTATTAACCTCTTGCTTTTGTGTGGCACATTTGTTCCACTTAATGAACTAATATTGATAGACATCATTAGGGTTTACTCTTGAGTCATACAGTTCTTTGGGTCTTGCTGAATATTTTTGTATCAATGTTAATGAGAGATACTGATCTGTAATTTTCCTTTCTTGTAATGTCTTTGTCTGATTTTGATACTAGATTTGCCTCAGAATGAATGAGGAATTGTTCAGTTTGTTCCTACTTTCTGAAAGAGATCGCAGGAAGTTGGTATCATCTCATTAAATATTTGTTAGAATTCACCAGTGAAGCCACCTGGGCTTGGTGCTTTCTGTTTGTGAAGGTTATTAATTATTGATTCAATTTCTTAATACAGATAACCTTATTCAGTTTGTTTCTTCTTGTGTAAGTTTTGGCAGATTTTATCTTTTAGGGAATTGGTTCATTTCATCTAATTTTCAAATTTATGTTGATAGAGTTGTTTATAATACTCCTTATTAGCCTTTTAATGTCCAAGGGACTGGCTATAATGACCCCTTTTTCATTTGTAATATTAGTTGTTCCTTGTTTCCTTTTAGTTGTTAGCCTGGCCAGAGATTTATCAATTTCATTGACAAAACAGTCAGATTTTGGTTTAGTTTTTTCCCCTTATTTTACAGTTTTCAGTTTCATTGATTTCTGCTCTAATTTTTATTTCTTCTACTTGCCTTATGTTTATATTGCTCTCCTTTCTAAGCATTGTTTTTTGTACTATCCCAGTATTTTGGTAAGTTGTATTTTCATCTTATAGTTTGAAATATTTTAAAATATCTCTTGAGATTTTTTTTTTAATTTTTACACTAGTGTGTTATCTTGAAGTATGCTCTCCAAGTATTTTGGGATTTCCATCTACCTGTAAATACTTGTTATTTGTTATTGACTTTGTTTAATTCCACTATGGCTTGAGTGCATACTTAGTGTTATTTCTATTCTTTAAAATTTTTTTTTATGATGTGTTTTATGGCCCTTAATCATGGTGAGTGTTCTGTGTGAGCTTGAGAAAGCATAGTTTATTGCTGGATAAAGTTTTCCTTGGGTGTCACTTAGGTCCAGTTGATTGGTGCTGTTCAGTTCAACTCTGTCTTTATTTTTTCTGCCTGTTGGATCTGTCAGTTACTGATAGGGATAGTGATTGGTGCTGTTCAGTTCAACTCTGTCTTTATTTTTTCTACGTGCTGGATCTGTCAGTTACTGATAGGGATAGAACAGTGTTGAAGTCTTTAAGTATAATAAATTGATTAATCAGTTTGTTATTTTAGTTCTGTCAGTTTTTGCCTCATGTATTTTGATGTGCTATTGTTAGGCCAGTGGGTATTAAGACTTGTTATGTCTTCATGGAAAATTGATCCTTTCATTAGGTAATGACTCTCTTTATCCTAGTAACTTTTACTTGTTATGAAGTTTGCATTTCCTGAAATTAATGAAGCTGTTCTAGTTCTATTTTGATTACTGTTATTGTTGTATAATTTCTTTATCCTTTTACTTTAATCTACATATATCTTTATAATTAAAGTGGGTTTCTTATAGACCCCTTTTATCTACATGTATCTTTATATTTAAAGTAGTTCTTGTTTTTTTAGCTGCTTGGTAGGCTTTGTCTTTTAATTCATCTATTTCAGCCATTTACATTTAAAGCAATTATTGATATAGTTGGATTAATATGTTGTTTATAACTTTTCATTGTCTTTGTTTTTTTAAAATACATTTTGCCTTCCCCTCCTTTATTTTTTCTGATCATGAGTATTGCGTATAATTCTGTTTGCTCTCTTAGCATACTTCTAAAACTTTTTTTTTAGTTGTTGCCTTAGAGTTTGCAGTATACATTTATAACTAATCTACCTTTAAATAATACATACCACTTCATGGATAGTGCAGGTATCTTGATAATAGAGTATTTCTGCTTTTTCTCTCCTATCCCTAATAACATTGCAGTCCTTTATTTCACTTTTCCTTAAGCTCTAATCAACCAAAATATTGTAGCTTTCATTTTGAACAAACTGTGTTAACATCAGTTTAGAGTTTTAAAAATATTTTTTGTTTTGCCTTTTGAAATTACTTCTCTGATGCTCTTCCAAAAGGAAATTGTGTAGACCCATGACCTATATAATCTTTTTTTTCTCTGGAGAACTTATTTTAGCATTTCTTTCAAGGCAGGTCCACTGACAAATTCACTCCATTTTTGTGTGAGAAAATTTCTTTTTCTTCTTTAATTTGCAAGGATACCTTTGCTCTATACAAAATTCTAGATTGGTAGGGTTTTTTCTCTTTCAACACTTTATTCATTCTTTCTTCTTGTATGATTTTTGAAGAAATATCTGATGTAATTGTTATCCTTATTCCTCTATAGGTCATGTTTCTTCTCCCCATTCCTACCTCTGGCTTCTTTCAAGATTTTTCCTTTGTCTTTGATTTTCTATAGTTTGAATGTGATATGCCTAAGTGTAGATATTTTGGGTTTATCCTGTGTCATATTCTCTGAGCTTCCTGGATCTGTGCTCTAGGGTCTCATAAATTTTGGAAAATTCTCAGGCATTATTTTTTCAAGTATTTCTTTAGTTCCTTTCTCTCTTCTCCTCCTGGTAGTCCCATACCTCTTTTAAAATTGTCCCATAGCTTTTGGATATTCCTTTTTTCCCTTCTTTTTTCAGTTTAGGAAGTTTCTGTGGACATGTCGTTTTAGCTCGCTGATTCTTAGGCTATGTGCAGTCTACTTATGAGCCCATTAAGTACAGTCTTCATTTCTGACTTTGATTTTGAGTCCTAACATTTCTTTTTGATTCTTTCTTAGAGTTATATTTCCCATCCATTTTTGAATGTTATCCCCTTTTTTCATTAGAGCTTTTAGTGTATTAGTAGTTATCTGAAATTGTTGGTCTAGTAGTTCAAACATATCTGCCATATCTGAATCTGGTTCTGATGCTCGCTTTGAAACTCACATTTTGTGTGTGCATGTGTTATTGTTTTTGTTTTTTAATCTTTTAGGATGTTTTACCATTTTTTGTTAAGTGCTAGACATGCTGTATTGGAAAAGGAACTTAGGCAAATAGGTCTATAGTGAGGTTTTATGTTGATCTGGCTAGGTGTTGGTCTGTTTACTGTTTGTTCTACCTGTATGTGTCAGAGGCTGAAATTACCTCTATGTGCTTTTTTGGGGGGCCAATCTGTTTTCTTTGGGATTCCTTAGAGACTTCTTTATAAACAGAATCTGAGCCTTGCCATTCTTTCGCTAATTCCTTATTGATGTAAGGTGTGGGGATAGGGGAAGTGCTTTGTGGTCCTATCATTAGGTCTTAGTCTTTTAGCAGACTCTGCTGTTGGCTTTCACCTTCTCAAGTGCCCTGCTTTCCCCATATGAGACATGAAGGCCTGATTTGGATACTTCCCTTTCTCCATTTTGTTAGGCTTTGGTAAAATAATATTCCTTGTGGGAAGCCCTTTGTTAAGGAGAACCGTATGCTTTGGGTATATTTCCTTCTCCTGCCTCCAGAAGTAGAGGAGGTTTTTCTCTGTTCAATACCCTGCAAACCTGCTGGGGCTTCTGGGGATAAAATTTATGGAAATGTAAGAGGCGCCATCAGGTTGATTTCACAGGAATTTTTAATCTCTCAAGCTTATGTGCTCTCTGTCTCTGACTCTCTAACTGCTAGCAGTTAGTCAGTTCCTTTTATGTTTTTGTACCCAGCGGGCTCCAGTGGTGGTTTCTCCTGGTAAGCTGCTGATACTTCTGTTTGCCTGGTACCTCACTTTTGGAGCTGGAGGTTGGTCCTGTAACCTTGGTTCTCTGATGGATTGAAGAGGAGGTGTTGATTTTCAGTTTAGCTCTTTTCTTGTGTGCTCTGAAATGACAGCTTTTACTTGTTGGACTGGAAGCTGGAAGTCACTGAGCATTTTTAAATATTCAAATTTGACTTCAAATTGGTTTGTATCTTTTCACAGGTAATGGAGACTTCTAAGCTGTATTACAGTTATTTAATTTGGTTCATTTAATCCTATTGATCATCCACCTACTAAATTTCATGCATCTCCCAAGCTTTGGTGATAATGAAGATGCTTCTACCCTTGTACACCTCTTTGCAAAGTATTTTGCTTTTATTGTTGTCCTCCAGATCCTGGATGTATCTTTTGTATCTTGTCAAGGACCTTGTGTCTTTAGTACTTTATCTTTTTATGAACAAATCTCCCTCTCTGTTGGATCCTTAGTGTATCTGGTTATTTAGTCCTGTATCATCTTAAGGAAAGGAACTTTGATTCTTTCCCCACCCTCTAACTTCTGCGGTCTCTGTTCATTCTTATTGTCTACTCAGTAAGTAAGTTATAGTTTCTCAAGTTTTATTTACTTTCCATTCTATTTCTATCTGGCTTTTGCGTGTAATACCACTAGGATTGTGCTTGTCAAAGTCACCCAGGTCCTCACTGTTGCCAAATCCACTAGACACTTACCTGTGCCTTTTTATTTGATCTTTTAACAGAATTCAGTGTAGTTGAGCACTTCTACCTTTCGATATGCCCTTTTCTTAACTTCCATAACAGCATATGGTTTTGGTTTTCCTCCCTGCCTTTACTTTTTAGTTGCTGTCGCTCCTCTCACTCTTTCATCCAACTTTGGAAAGTAGTTCAGTGCTAAGTCCTTGAGCTTTTCTTTTAACCTCTTCTCCCTTTACACTTTATTTATTTGGTCTCTATACCCAACATGGGACTTGAACTCAACACCAATCAAGAGTTGCATGCTTTTCTGATTGAGCCAACCAGGTGCCCCCTTAGATGATCTTATCCATTACCATGACTTAATACTTTTGTTAACTCTGCCCAAATCTTTATCTCCCCCGTCCCCAGCCCTTCCTTAAAGCTTCAGTCTTGATATTCACTTGGATAATTAAAAAAGTAAAATGTTCAATCCTGGATTATTTTTCTCTTAGTCTCCTATATCTCAGTGGAGGACCACTGTTTATCTCCTTATGTGAAAAACCATAGAGTGATCTCTTCCTCATTTCCCATATACAGTATCTTCATTATTCATTAATTCAGTGTTTGCTTTTGGATTTTTTAAAATGTACTTTATTTTACAGTGGATTTTTAATTTTTTTTTTTTAATTTTAAGTGAATGCTATGCCACACGTGGTACTCAGACTCACAACCCTGCAGTCAAGAGTCACATGCTCTACTGGCTGAGCTAGCCAGGCACCCCTATTTATAGCAGTTTTAAGTTTATGGAAAAATTGACCAAATGGTACAGAGTTTCTATGTTGATTCCCCTCTCTCTTTTCCTACTAACATCTTGGCATTTATCTTTTACATGTGTTGAAGCTGAACCAGTTTTGATACATTAAAGTCAACAGTTTAGTTTACATTAGGATTCTCTCATTGTGTCAAGTAGTTCTTTGGGTTTTGCTAAATGCATAATGTCCCATATCCACCATTAGGGTATTTTACAGGAGAGTTTCACTGTCCTTAAAAATTCTCCTTGTTCCACCTTTTCATCCTTTGTTATCCCAGTCCCTGGCAACTACTGATCTTTTTCTGTGCTGGTATTTTTGCCTTCTCCAAAATGTCATATAGTTGGAATTGTGCCGTATGTAGTCTTTTCCAGTGTCTTCCTTCATTTTGCAGTATGTGGTTAATGTTCCTTCTCCTCTCTTTGTGACACCATAACATACTTCTTTTTATCATTGTCTAGATCTACCCAAGTTTTATTGATCTATTGAAATATATCTTGGTTACTTCTTGTTTTGGGCACTTACGGATAAAGTGCTATGAGTGTTCGTGTGCAAAGCTTTTTGTGGACATTTTCAGCTCATTTCGAAAAATACCTAGTTGGTGTGATTGTTGGGTCTTATGGTAACCCTGTGTCTATTAGCTTTGTGAGAAACCGCCAAACTGTCATCCACAGTGGCTGAACCATTTTGCACTCTCGCTAGCGGTGAATGAGAGTTCCTGTTGCTCCACATCCTTGTTGGTGTTTTGTGTTGGTGTTTTGGATTGTAGCTCCTCTCATAGGTGTGTGGTGGTTTGGTTGTTTTAACTTGCAGTTCCCTGGTGATATGCTATCAAGGATCTTTTCATAAGCTTCTTGTCCATTTCTGTGTCATCTTTGGCCAGATGCCTATTTAGATCTTTTGCCCATTTAAAAAATTAGTTTTTCTTATTAGGGTGTTGTAAGAGTCCTTTATGTATTTTAGATACCAGTCCTTTACCAGATAAGTGTTTTGCAAATATCTTCTCTTGTCTGTGGCTTGTTTTCATTCCCTTAACAGTGTCTCTTGCAAAGCAGCAGTTTTAAATTTTAATGGAATCTACTTCATCAGTTTTTCCTTTGGTGGATTATGCTTTTGGTGCTCTATCTAAAAATTTCTTGCCAAATCCATGGTTGCCTAGGTCTTCTGTGCTTTACAGAAGGTTTTATAGTTTTGAGTTTTATATTTAGACCTATGATCAGTTTTGAGTTAATGTTTTTTGAAATAACATTTTTTTGTATGTGGATGTCCAGTTGTTTTAATACTATTTTTAAAAGACTCTTTTCTCCTTTGAATTGCTTTTGCTCCTTTTTCAAAGCTCAGACTTCTAAGTATCTCTCAAACTTGTACATCTTACCATTTCCATCTTTCAACCTCTCCTCCAAGTTGCGATCCCCTCTTACCATGAACAGTACCCTTTCCTGGTCTTCTTGCTCTATCTCTTGAACTCTACATTCTTCACAGAATATGACTTATTACAATTATTTTTAAAGATTTATTTATTTGACAGATAGCACAAGCAGGGGAGAGGCAGGCAGAGCGAGAGGCAGAAACAGGCTCTCCCCTGAGCAGGGAGCCCAATGTTGGACTCGATCCCAGGGCCCTGGGATCATGACCTGAGCTTAAAGTAGACGATTAACTGACCGAGCCATCCTCGTGCTCCTGACTTATTATAATTTTAAGGCATAAATAAGATCATGTCTATTTTCTGCTTAATACTAATTGCTTCCTTTGGTAAAAAAAATAAAATCCAAATTCTTTTTCATGGCCTGTTAGGCCCTAAATGATCTTGCCTTGACTTTTCTTGAATTTTACCCTTGCTTCTATGACAACTTTGGGCTTATTTAGTCTCTGAATTATTTGAGTTATTTATTCTCATAATAAATATTTATTATTATTTATTCCTATTACCTTATGGGATTCATAATAATGGAATGCCTCTTTCCCTGCTTTTAGGTCTCAGCTTAAATGTTTTCAGCAATGCCTTCTCTAGTTTGTATAGTAATCATCCAGTTCTATATCTGGCCTTTCATTCTCTGTTCTCTTGATTTCTTCCTAGTATTTTTCTCGATTTAAAAGCGTATATTGTTTGTTCGTTGCCTGACTTCCTGCGAACAGAGATCATGGTTGTCTTATAGTGTTTTTAGCATCTGGCACAGTAGCTGCCCCATAGTAAGCACTGAACATGTATTTTAATGGAGAAGAAAGACATGGGCAACCTTTGAAATGCTCAGATCTAGTGAGGGAGGTCCACACATAGGTAGATGAATTGTAATGCCACATTAGTACTATTGGACAGTTGTTGTAGTCCCAGAAAATAAGAGCTGAAAGATTAAAAAAGAAACCTTTGGGATTCTTTCTCACTAGTGTGAACGAGTGATTACAAAAGTCAGTTTATGAAGTCTTATTCCCGAGGCTTCTTAGCCATTAATTTATATTTTTATTATTGGTTATCACAGGGGTCAACATAACTCTCATCCTAGCAGTCCCAGACTTAGGATCTTCAGTGTCAGGACATCATTCTGTGGGGACAGTGGAGGTACATCAGGGTAGAGGCAGTCTCAAGCCACCAAGAGGCCCGATGGCATACTGATTGGGCATTGATTGGCTCTACAGGTAGTGTTTGATTTTGAATGCCCAGTACCACCATTTACCTCGGGCAGATCATTTCACTTCCCTGTGCCTTAGTTTACCCATCTGTGAAGGAGCTAATAAACTTATAGTGTTGTTTTGAGGATAAAATGGGCAAATATATATATATATACACACACACATATACATATACGTATATGTGTGTGTGTGTATATATATATATATATATAGCACATTTACTATGTGCCCATACTGCAGTAAAGGAAAGTGTTTCTGTTATCCTATAAAGGCCTCATATAAGTAAAATTTTGTTACTTTAGAATATACTTACATTGAGTAACATGCAGGTCTCTCCACAGGTCCCTCACTCCCTACTTTACAGAGAAAAGACTTCATTCTCCCCATGGCAGACCTAAATTGTGCCTTTGTACCGCTCCTTTCTTCTCCCCTGTGTGCTCCATTATACCACCTCTGCTTTCTTAGATGTCCTAACATCTTATTACCCCTTCTTTCTTTTCATATATGTCTTTCTCCTGTCACCTAGTGCCCTCTCATATGCCTATAAACATGCTGAAGTCTCTCCAGTTAAAAAAAAAAATAACGGTCTCTACTGCCCCCCTCCTCATCTCCATACCCAAACTCAAACACAAACTTAACAACACTCCATTTATTTCTTCCAGCACTGCTCCCTTCTCAGCACGCTCCAGTCTTGTTTCTGCCTCTTAATAACGTCACTGAAATAATACTATTGAGGTTACCAGTGACCTCGTCACCAAATCAAATGGACAGTGCTCTTAGCTTGTCAGCTGCGTTCAACATGTTTGATGTCATTCTCTTCAGATTTTTGGTTCCGTGGGTTTTTACTTCTGACTTCCTTGTAGCTCTTTGGTGGTTCTTAGTCTCATTTGCAGACTATTCTTACTCTATCGAGGTTTTATTTTATATGTTGGGATTTCTAAGGTTGCATCCTTGGTCATGATGTCATTTCATTGTGTATCTGGGTGCATAGTGCAGATTCAGTGCCCTGAAAATGAAGATTCAAGTTTAATAACACAGGTCCAACTTTGTAGATCAAATACCTGCTTGGCATCTCTTTGTGTGCTCCAAGAGCACTTCAAACATATTTTATGAATTTATGAACTCCCCCCTGCTCTTAAATCTGGTCTTCCTTTGCCATTCCTCATTCTAGTGAGTATTACCCCAGTCCGTCATCCAGTCTTGTTTATTTTTGTGTCTAAAATATCTCAACAACGTGTTTCTCTGTTTTCATCACCTTGGCTCAGTGAATTATTTCCTAATGTGAGCTACGACAGTTCTAATTGGTATCCTTGTATAGACCCTCACACTAATTGAATTCAGTCTCCACAATGCAGCCAGAGAGATGTTTCTCAAGACCCGAATGTAATGTTATTATTCCTTTAATTAAAACACTCAGTTGGCTTCCTATTGCTCTTAAGATCCATGGGAAGGATAGAGACAAAAGTCCTTAATACTACAATTTGTGAAACCCTGAAAGACCAAGTCCCTGTTCTTCTCTCCAGTTGCACCTTTAGCCATGTGGTTTTCTCTCCCCGATCCCCCCAACATCCTTCATGGTCTCAGCTCAGTGGTCATTTCCTTGCCTCAGGAACACCTCCTCTGATGTTCTTTGTTAGGTTAGGTGAGCATCCTTCTGGTCTCACAGTGCCATGAAGATGCTATATCATTGCCCGTAGTCATGGTTTTCCATTTTTGTGTATTTTTCCCTCTAGCTAAAAAGCCCCAAGAGGCTAGGGATCTTGTTTGCTTTTATCGTTTGCCAGTACTTAGCACAGTAACTGGCTTATATCCATCATTTCCGTGATTCTTACGATGCCAGTTTTATTTTATTTTATTTTTTTTTGCTAAGGAATAAAGTAATACAGTGCAAAACAAGCTCACGATATTGAAAGAGTTTTCTATAAAAGCTGAATTAACTTGTGTAACAATTTTTTCCCAGCCCCCTCCATTTCTATGATGGTAAAAGAAATGTTATTTAAGGAAAAAATTCTGGAGTCTATTTCTAGATTCTGATACTTTGTGAAAATAATTGGCACTTAATAATGGTTCCACGAGGGGCGCCTGGGTGGCTCAGTGGGTTAAGGCCGCTGCCTTCGGCTTGGGTCATGATCCCAGGGTCGTGGGATCGAGCCCCGCATCAGGCTCTCTGCTCTGCAGACAGCCTGCTTCCTCATCTCTCTCTCTGCCTCTCTGCCTACTCGTGATCTCTGTCTATCAAATAAATAAATAAAATCTTGAAAAAAAAATCATGTTAATAATGGTTCCACGACTCAGGCCTTCCAAAACAGAAACACCAGATTTGTTTCTAACTTTGCAGATAAATAGTCAAGTTAGTTTTGATTTGGCTTTAAGTGTAGGTTTGATGACTTTCTGAACTCTCAAGTGATTCTGACTTGTAATGGTATCTGGGAAGGGATACTTAGTGATAATTTTAGTTTAAGAACATTACAAGAATTTTTAAATTTAGGGTGAGGTGTAGTGAATCATTGTCTAGTTCTTCATTAATTTATCCTTTCTTTTTTTCCTCATGCTTTTGTTTTTTTATAGGAAGATTACCCACGGTCAGCATTTCTGTTTTCATTCCTCACTTTAGGACATTCTCTGCAGCATTCCCATAGGGGGTTGAAAAGGTCATTTCTATGACAGATTAAAATTTTGCCTTGACCCAATTTATATTTCATATTAAAGAAATTTAGCATGAAAAGACTCAGTTTGCCATTTAACATTGGATCTTTCTCAAAGGAAAGTTTCAAAAATGTATCAAAACTTTTTTGTAATTTTAGGTCCTGTTTTCCGAGGTTCTGAATAATAAACCCTCCTGGCAGCCTGGCATTTGGTAGTTGGGATAAACTAATCACTTCAGCCTTTTGCAATCACTTAAAATACTCATTAACTGTGAGTCATTGTTTTGAAATAATGTACATTATAGCTCTTTTTGTTTTTCTTACCTGAATCTCCTAACATTCTTTAGAACAGCTTTGTGGCAGCTTTGAGCTTAGTGTGCATTTTTATTCTCAAAATTGGATGCTGCCAAAGTATATTGCTGGACAACAAAGTTTTCCCATCCAGTCAGAATGGCAGGACATGTCCTTTTGTAGAGCTCAAGGGTACACTGAAGTATAGAACTTAATCTTCTTGCCGAGGTATTGATAAGTTTATTATGATAAGTTTATTTGGAAAAAATGTATATGTTTGAATTAACAGGGAACTAATTATCTCCGGCATTTTAAAAATGTATGAACATGTTTCTTTGCTAAAGATAGAACTGCATTTCTTTATTTTCCTAGTTAAATTTGTAGTAGTCTTTTGAAAGCAGATAAGAACATTCATATTTATTGAACAGTTAAAAGTCAGTCACTATTATCACATGGACTAAAATATGTCTGTGTTTAAGAGCTTACCAATTACTTCCTAAAATTTGTAAAGTTTTAATTTTAAGGACTCAGTAACTTTTTTCTAAGTTAATTTTTATTCAAACATTTTAAGTATATAGTCTTTTTTTTTCCAAGTTGGTGGCATTTTTTATGTTGTCTAATAAGACTTTTCTTCACAGAAAATGTGACTTAATAATCATGAATTCTTACGTTTTTCACTGTTGTCTTTGGAATGTCATTAAAAATAATTTTGTGATGGCTATCAGATTTTTAAAAATTTTAATTAGCAGCCCCACTTCCACTTTTCATACAAACCAGAGTCTTGGCATTTTAGCTGCAAAATTTGGTACGTTAAGAACGAAAACCAATAATCATCTTCTAGAAGTCACCTTTATCCGCTGAACTATTTGTGCTGGTGGTGGTTATAGGACAATCTGAATGAGGACCCATTTTATGCACATTTTCTGATTAAGTAGTCTAAATTCCAAACCTTTGTTTAAATTATTAATTCCCCTTACTGTAGTGTAGTTTCTTAATAGATTAATATTGCCAATATCATTATTGGCAAATTAGATTGCCTTTTTCACTGAGTCAGGTTATCTCTAATGGAGAAGAGGTTATCTAAAAGATTCATCACCACTTCTACATTCTTGGAAATGTAATTTTGACATGAAGATTCTACAAGGAAGGAAGATACTTATATATAAATTCTAACCTTATAATTTTTCAGTGAAAAGTTGAGTACTATTTGTTGGCTATACTTTGGGTCATTATCTTATTTTCTATTTAATCTTGGCTTCTTGATAGGAAAAGGACTAAATTTGTTACATAAATTGTTTTTTGTTTTTATTGCTCACCTCAATAAATCTTGTTTTTTTTGAAAGCTCATCCCTAATATAAGTACATATTTTGAGTGTGCAGATATGAGAGGGGTTTATTTTTTTTAGATTGCTCTCAACATTTTAGTACAAATTACAAAATGATTATGTTCTAAAACATCCATCTTTAAAACTCCTTTGTCATAGGAAGTACCTCCAGAAAAGCAGTCACTCTCTCATGAGCTGTTAATAACCTTCCTTTTACGTTGAATGTACAAGTTCATTGTGTTCATTGTGTTGAGATTCTGCTTTGTCATTACAGAAAAGGTCAGCAAATTTGGAATGTCTTTCTGTAAAAGAAAAGTGCATGGCCCCTCTTGCAAGTTTAACAACTCCCTAAGTTCTTTACAATAGATAACTAGAGAACTGTAGAAGGGAAAATAATTTTTAACTGCTCCCTGTCTCATTAAGTATCCTAATGATTCTTCTATTTTTAAAGGCTTAAAAAAATAAAAGAAATTAACCACATTGATGATATCCTGGAACATCTGCTGCACATTTCGTATTTCAACTTCTTTGCTGCAGTTGCTTGCTGGTGACTGAATGGCTGAGTGATTTTCCTGAATTGTTTCTGTAAATTTATCTGAGGATCCCTTCCCTAGGTAGGGTAGCTGTTCCATTAGAAGTTACACACATGATTTATTAAGGAAGAAATTTGCTGTGGAGATTTCATGTTCTCCAGTAAAACTTCTCTTGAATTCTTCACATATACACACAAAATGTTTATTTTGGAAATAGACTCTAGCAAGGACCATAGACAGAGACATGTAGGATATGTGTCTTCTTTTATCTTCTACCCAACCTTTCCTACTATATAGTTTGCTCTAATACTTCTTTCTTCATATATTAAGCTATTTTTCCTATAATTCTTTTGACAGTATTTACTGATTAAGCATTGCGTTTTAATTTGTCACCTGCTGGCTTTAAAAAAAAAAAATCATTTATCTGTTTTTACCATCGGAGGAACAGCAGGTCTTCCCCATGTAATAGAACTTTGTTAGTACTATTTAGTGGGTGTTGTAAAATGTTGGAAGGATTGCACTGAGTATTGCATAGCTTTAAAGAGGTCTTTAAGAAATACAGATGCTTGTCTTTATGTTCTGGATGTTTAAGTTTTAGATGTTAATAGTGACGGCTTCATATTCTCATAAATTATCAGCATAATATATATTTGGGACTGTGATTGTTGGTTTTGGTAGTGGACACAAATCTGTATTTCATAATGAATTCTCAGTAGTTTTACAAGTTTTTTTTTTTTTCATCTGATTAGCATGACCAACGGATGTGGCTAATAGGGTGCTCGTGCAAGGAACAATGTTCAACTCTAGCATTTTCCTTTTATGTGCTTGGGTTTACATTATTAATATCCTAATTCTGTATACCTTTGCAGGAATATTTTGAAGCCGTTTCTCCATTTGGTGTGGGTTATTTTGGTTAAAGCAATATAAAATAACTCATTTAATCAGATGCCCATAAACTGCAGTAGAATTTAAGACATGGAAAATAACAAGAGTGGCTACTGAACTTCCTAAAACCTTTGCGGCACTGTCTCTGAGGAAGCCTTACTTGGAACACTATAGCAGATGGAGACCATCTGACCCAGGGATAGACTAAGTATACAGTATCAGTTTGAATGTTAAATATCAGCAGAGTGCAGTGTCTTTCTTCTCAAGATTAAAAAAAAACTTTTATAAGCTATTTTTTTTCCTGTACCAAATATATTGTCTTTTATACCCTATTTTGAAATTTACTGGTTTAGAGTATGGTTAAAATTTTTTTCTTTCATAGTCCTTGAAAATTAAAGTAGTTTGGATGTTATTTAAAATTCCAACCTTACGTAACTGTTCACAATTTTTCCATCACCTTAATTCCCTCAAATTTTTTTTATTTCCAAGGGTATATTGAGCTTTCTGAATTAAACCACCAAACAATCTTTGATATTATAAATATTAAAGCAAAGTTTGATTACAGTAATAACCTACATCCATGATACTTTGATAGCTAAATACTATAATTAGGACTGTATAAATAAACAATCTGTTTTTACCTTAGCCCTTTTTTGGGGGATGAGACAATTTGTTTATTAGAAAGACTCTGTGAATTAACATATATAATTTGTTTACCTCTACTTTGAAGCAACATATTAGTTTTTTTCTGGGGACTTTTAACTTCTTTTTCATTGAAACTTTTGAACATGCAGACATAATCTTGACATTTAATTTGTAGACATTTAAGGAAAATAATAACATTAAGCTGGAAAATACTTTAAAATGCTCAGGTTTTGATAGGTAAAGGAATAATGTTCCCACACATTTTAAGTTTGAAAATTTAATGATTACTCTCTGTTACTTGGTGTATCTTAGAAGTTGTAGGGGCTAATAATTTCTTCTGGGAAATTTTATAATTTATGCTCACTTTTCTCCAACTTTTACTAATATTTTAGGAGGAAATGATTTAATTTTTTAAAATTCTCATTTTTAACAGTGATGTTACATTGCTGTCCTATATTTTAGATGTAATGGTTATAGATAAGTACACACTGTGTAAGAAAATAAACATTAGTTCCTGGAATGGGTCGTAGCACAAGATGAATAAAGAAGTTTGAAGATTGGCTTCCATTTCAGTTGTTACCTCTGATGATCAAAAAGGATGTATGTATGTGTATATTTTATATGTATACTTACACTAAATCTGGATCAAATTATATTTATATATATATATACATGTATTTGTGTATACCCATGAAATGTGCACACACACATTTGTATATATGTGTGTGTATAAACACTTTCTTGATCCCTCACCAGAGGGTACATGGTAGATCAGGCAGCTGTAATTCTAGAGTGGTTTTTTTTTTTAGAGTTGGGGGTGTATTCTAGAACTAAGGGATCAGGAGGTGGCAGGAAGAGGGGGTGACTAATGACTGGATAGGTCTGGGGAGATGACTGCTAACCCTTTCTTCACTTTAGTAGTAACAACCTGCTTTTGCTGAAATGTCTTATGTTTGCCTTTGAGAAGCTCCTGTTGTTATCTGTGTCGTTGTTTCCAGAAATAGGAGGGAGAGGGAAGGGGAATTATAGAGACAAAACTTGACTTTTAAAATCCTGCCTTTGAGAGGAGAAATTTCAAGTGCCTGGATTTCATCTTTTCTACTTAGTGGATTTTTGATGGGGGTGTTTTTAAAGTGTCCCTTTCTACATTTGACTACATTTACCAAACATAAGTCAAATAGTATTTCATTTGTAATATTAATTTTTCTCATAACTAAGGAAGAATGTCTCATTACTGGCATAGTGCAGTTACTGGGTGTGTTTTGAAGATGGCCTAGGTGTGTTTGATGTGTTGGGATGTCCTGGGTTTTTCTGTCGACTGGCTACTATATAGCTGGTTTCCATTAGCTGTGATTAGGTACCATTTGGAGCCCAAATCCAAGTCTTCAGGAACTTTTATTAAGAGACTAAGACTAGGGGTGCCTGGATGGCTCAGTTGGTTAAGCAACTGCCTTCGACTCAGGTCCTGATCCTGGAGTCTCAGGATCCAGTCCCGCATCTGGCTCCCTGCTCAGCATGGAGTCTGCTTCTCCGTCCACCTGCTCCTCCCCCTTCTCATGCTTTCTCTCTCTCTCTCACATAAATAAATAAAATCTTTAAAAAAAAAGTTAAAAAAAAGTGACTAAGACTGTTAAGAGAGTTTTTTTTGTTTGTTTGTTTTTAAGTAGAGTTGTCAGAATTGAGAGAGAGGTCACCCATAATGCAGAGGAAATGGGAAGAGGGGGTGCCCCTCTTCATTCAGCATCAATTTCTAGTGCCCTCAGAGTCCCAAGCACATGTTGGGATGTTCAACAAGAGAACTCTTTTTAGTAGGTGTGGATGCTGATGTTCTGCAGGCAAAGTAATGCATTACTCTGGGGATATCACAGCTAGCCAAATCATTTAGAAACTACTTTCTGGAAATGGGATTATGTTTATATTAAAATCAACTTCACTTTCAGTTTCAGCCATTACTTCCAAAGCACTATGGAGGGCTGCATGAAAAGTATTTATCCCCTCAATACCCATCACCCTGTATAGAGGAGGGCACGTGCTGTGATGCTCACTGGATGTTACACTTAACTAATGAATTGTTGAACACTGCATCAATGACTAATTATGTACTATACAGTGGCCAACTGAACACGCAGGAAAAGTATCTACTTTCAGAAATAGTATACGTTAAAAAAAAAAAAAGAAATAGTATACGTTGAAGTGTATGGTTTTATTCATATTGATATCCTTATTGTTCTCCTCTGTGAAATTAGTGCTTATTTAAAGTGAAGAGGTTTTGTTTACTTAAAAAAAATTTTAATCAGCTGTTTTATTGAGGAGCTTCAGAGAAAGGTCAAAGAGGAGGAGGACGATGAAATCCAACGTCCTTGGCCTGGCTGAAATCTTTTAGCGTTGCAGTTGCCAAAAGCTATTTTTAAAATTTTAAGTAGATTTATAACTAGTATATATTGCAAAGTATTGCTGTTAACCTCTGTTAACAAATTCACCCAGTAGTATCTACCTTCCTAACCCAGCTCTGGGCAGCCATGATTAAATTCTTAATTGTTCTTTCAGACATTTTATATATTCAAGCAATTCAGAATATATATTCTTATTTTTTCACTTTTTTTATGCAAAAGGTAGCACACCACACACACTGTTTTGTTCCTTCCTTTTTTTCACACAGTAAATAGACTATTTCCTCATTCTTTTTTTAACAATTGCATATACCATCTTTTACTTACCAAGTCTCAAATTAATGTATATTTAGGTTGTTGTCTTTTGCTAATACTGTGATGAGTCACCTTGTACATATGTCATTTCCTATCTTTGTAAGTTTATTCATAATTTAAATTCCCAAGAGTAGACTTGCAGGGTCAAAGAATATTTGTAATTTTGAGGAATATTGTTACATTGCCATACATAAGGTTTGTACCAATTTATGGTCCCATTAACAATGGATGAGAGTACTGTTTCCTTACTGGCTTGTCATTAGAGTATGCTAATGAATTTCTGGATTTTTGTCCATCTGTTAGGTGAGAATTTTATCTCAGAGTAGTTTTTATTTGCATATTTCTTATGAGTAGCTTTAAGATATTCATATTTATTTTTATTTCCATGTATTACCAGTTCATATTTTTTGCCCATTTCTATTGAGTTTTGTTGTTAGGCTTTGTGATAAGTGGGAGTAGCCAGTATTTTTCCCAGTTTGACATTTGTTTTTTGACTTTGTATGTGTCTGTGTGTATGTGTATTGCCATGCAGCAGTTTTTTATTTATATGGAATCAAATTCATCCAAGTTTCCTTTTATGACTAGAATTTTGAGCCAGAAAGACCTCTCTACTCCTCCCAAGGTATAAAGAAGTTATATTTTTTTTAGCTGTTGGCTTCATTTTTTTCTATATATGAATTTTCCACCTCTTTGGAGTTTATTTTGGTTCACTGAGTAGATCCGACTTTACCTTTCTGCAGGTAGCTCCTGTTGTTCTGATAACATTTAACGAATGTATTTTCTATAGATGATCAGAGCATACTCAGAATGGGTTTAATTAGAACATCCTTTAATGTTTTGAATCTCAGGTGGTAAAAGAAAAAATGAGTAATAGAAAAGGTAACATTTTCTATTTTTAGTTCCCTTCTTAGTTGAGTTACCAAACTTTTAGTTATCTCTAGGTCCCCACTAGTTGAAAGGAACTCTTCCCAAACATTTCTACTAAATTTGTTAGAGTTTAGTGTAGGTTTTATTTTAGTGTCTGGGTTTATCTATCAAAATTATTTTTAATTGGTGTCTGAGGTTGTTCATGCATAATTATGTAACTAGTTTTCTGAATTCTCTTCCCCCAAAGACCTTAAGTAGTTAATTCGAGGGCAAATTTAGGTGGAAGAGATAGGATATTCTACTCTGGTTCAGTATAGCACTGACTGGTACTGCTGATTGTGATTTAGAGTTGGATATGTCTCCTTTGTTAGCTATTAGGATTTCCCATGGTCTCTGCAAATTCTGAATAATAATAAAAAGAACCACGAGGTTTTATAAGCTGATCTCTATTCTAGTCCACATTATTTCAGGAGTGCTTTCTGTTGTTCAATATTTCACTCTATCTTGTTAGGCTACTTTCTTCCTAATCTATTTATCTTCATATTTTCAAGTATGCAAACCTTTTCCTAATACCAAAAAAAGTCACAGATATTTGTGATTTTCGTATATGGTAATTAAGAAAAGACATGACAAAAACGTATCCTTTCTTGCAGTGAGGTTGAAGTTGATATGGTATGGATCACAAAAAGCATCCACATACATTTGAAAAAGTATATAGATTCACGTTTAAAGATACGGGGCCCAGGCAATCGTTATTTAACAGTCACTTACTAGACCCTGCACACTAAATCATTTTAACTAAGCAGAATGGTGTGAGAGAGAGAGTCTCTTCTCGTGCAGGAGCTGACTTGATAAGGAAGAGAGCCATTATAGAACATCTCAGACCTGTTAGGAGAAGAGAGGTAAGGGATCATGGTGTGATGGGTCACAGCTTAATCTAACCTGGTGTGGAAGAGCAGGCAAGACCAGCCCGACAAGGTGACTTTTAAGCTGATCTCTGAAGTGGATCCATGAGACAGGACTGGAGGCAAGATAATCAAGTAGGAGGCAATTTCAGGACGTAGGCAAGAGCTAATGTGGATCTGAACTAGGGCAGAGGCTTTAGAGATAGGAATGAAGAGACTGATTTAAGATAGACTTAGGAATTCCTGTCTTGTTAATTGATGGATGTGGGTGTAGGCAAGGGATAAATTAAGAATAACTTGTTTTTCTAGGTGGAGAGTGATTCTGTTTCACAAAACTGGGAAATACAGGAGGAACAGGTTCTCAGATGGAAGACGAAATCACTTTTAAGCATATTGAGTTTGACACAAATCTCCAAATGGAGGTGGCCAGTGAGCATTCACGTTTGAGTCTCAAGACTGGGATACAATTCTGAAATTGAGGATACTGACTGGGAAGCTGTTATCCTCATGCTGATAAACAAGAATATGAGAGGAGAGGTGATGATTCAGGAAGTGTGTGCGAAGGAAGAGCAGAGAGCTGAAGAAAGAGCTTGGGAACCTTAGCATTTAGGGGATTCAGAGACTCTCATTATGGCTGTTTCTTGGGCCATTTCTTCCTTGAACTGCTATCCAGCTTCTTCACCTAGCCAAACCTGATCAGTCCTTCAGCAATAGAATTAAAACCTGTCTTCATCGTGAGACCATTTCTACCACTTTCTCTAGAATTTAGAAAAAAAAAAAGAAGGCACTTATTGTTGGTAGCATTTATTTTTAGTCAGTCAAATACTACATAGAATCCCAGATTTTTGGCTTGATTGACTGGTTCCTGATTGTTGAAAAATAAGTGTGTGTGTGTGTGTGTGTGTGTGTACATTTTTGTACTCTGTCATTTAAATGGGTGGGTGTTCTTAGTCAAACTGAGCAACTACTATATGTTGAGTAGTTATGTGCTAGATGTTAGAGATCAAGAAATCTGGCATAGCTCCTGATCCTAGGGTACTAGGAACTTAATGTGAAAAATAAGATAGCTGGGTGGATGTTTTATAGAATTCACAATTTCCCTTATTCTCTCCTCCCAGGTATAAATTTGAACTAATCTGTTGCCAAGTTAACCTTATTTGTCCCCCAACCATCAGAGTGACATAAATTCACCTATAGAAAAGCAGCAAAAAATCCTAAACAGATTTTTGTTCATTTTTGAAAATATTTGAAGTTACACCTGGTATATACAACTTCCCATAATTTTTTAACGTCACATTTCCCCACGTTATCACAGGTTCTTCAGGAATATTTTTACCTGCTATATAAAAACATGCGGATGAGTCAGAATTTATTTACTTTCATTGTCAGGCATTTCATTTTTTTTTTCATTATAAATAGTGCTTAAATGAACATTCATATTTGTACATTTATGTTTTATGCATTTAGGATTGTTTCCTTAGGGTTATTTCACAGACATGAAATTACTGGGCAAAAGAGTACAAACATTTCTGAGACTTGTAATAAACACTGGCAATTGCTTTTCAGAAGAAGAAAAAGTTCTTGACTGTATTTGCACTAATGATATATGTGGGTACTCGCATCATTATCGTTTACTAATTTTCTGATTTCATGGGTGGAAAGAGTGTCTGGTTTTATTGTGAATCTTTGGGTTTTAATGAAGATAAACATGTTAAAACTAATTGTATTTCTTCTTTTGATGGTCTATCTTCTTTCTTCCCCCTTTAGTTCTAGTAACTAATTTAGTGAACAGTTGCATGTTCTTACTGTATCTTACGTGATTTAATAGACTTAGATCGTGTCCTTAGCTTGTATGCTTTTCATGACAAGGAGGTCTAGGTTGTTTAGTCTTTTTTTTAAGATTTATTTATTTATTTATTTGACATATCACAAGTAGGCAGAGAGGCAGGCAGAGAGAGAGGAGGAAGCAGGCTCCCTGCTGAGCAGAGAGCCCGACGCCAGGCTTGATCCCAGGACCCTGAGAACATGACCTGAGCCGAAGGCAGAGGCTTAACCCACTGAGCCACCCAGGCACCCCTTAACTAGTTTTAAAGGTACAGTTCAGTGGCACTGAATGCATTCACTTCATTAGGCAACCATCACCACCACCACCTGACCTCTTGATCATTTTTTTTAAAAAATATTTTATTTATTTATTTGACAGACAGAGATCACAAGTAGGTAGAGAGAGAGGAGGAAGCAGGCTCCTTGCTGAGCAGAGAGCCTGATGCGGGGCTTGATCCCAGGACCCTGGGATCATGACCTGAGCCGAAGGCAGCAGCTTTAACCCACTGAGCCACCCAGGTGCCCCCTCTTGATCATTTTGATTCGTTCTGCGGCACAACACCATTGGCATCAAAATTTCCCGGTGTTGCTTGGAGCATTCTTACCTTATTCTTATTCTTACATTATTATTCTTATTTTGGTCACTATTTCTATGGTAATTTTGTGGAGATTCGTTGGTTTGTCTAGGCGTAGAAGCACACTGAGTGTAATAGTTGAGATTTCAGTGTTTGTTGGCTTTTGGGTTGTTACTGATAATTTAAGGTCCCTGATGGAAAGTATGGCTTATTAGCATACATGTCGGTTTTCCCTAAGCTTAGTACGTTGTTCTGCAGAGACAGTCACTCATTTGCTACATCGCGCATATCACACAGGGCCTCATGCAATATGAGGTTGTTCTTTCTTTTGACTGGATATGTCACTCAGAAATTTTTACCCACGAGGGTGGGGGCTGTGTGTCTGTCCCTATATGCTGGCAGAGGGCACAGGGAGTACGAAGGCCATGCAGTGGGAGGAGCGTGACTTGTTCAAAGGACAGAAGGGAGGCCAGGGTGGCTGGGCACGAGCAGGCAAGTGACAGAGGTATGAGACGGGAGCTCAGAGGTGAGCCAGGGTCAGATACGGTAGGGCCCTGTGGTAGTTCAGTTCCTATGACCCTGTGATGAGAACTCTAGTAAAGGATTGTAACTGGACATGGGGTGAAGGGGGCAATACAGCCTAATAGATGCTTTTTAAAAGCTCATCGGGTCAGCTGGGGGAGAACTGGATTATACAGGAAAAAGAGTAGAAGTGGGGTGATGTGTTGGAAAGCTGTTTCCATTATCCAGATGGCACTGTTAACCTGGATATTCTCTCTTTTTGTGACTAAATCCACATTGTGACTGTCTGCAGCACAACTGAAGATAACTGGCCAGGTTTCCTCCACAGAAAAGTGAAACTTACCAGAGCATAAGAGCTTCGGAGTGATGGGGTCATTAATATCATACTGTAACTAAGCTAACTAACCCCAGGCTAAATATAGTTAGCATGTGAGTCTCCAGCACCCACTGTCAACTATCTTTGAACATCTCTGTGAGGTTAAATGTGCTTTAATTATAAAGGACTTAGTGAATTCAAAAAGATGCTCAGATGCCTCTTATATATGAAGAACAGGAAGTACAGTCATTAATAGTACTGAAATAAAAAGCAAAACATCTGTCAGCTTCTTCTAAATGCAAGCACTGTTTTGTCACCATCATGCTTTTAGTTTAATTCCTTCCCAAATCTATTATAACTTGAGGGTGTAAGTGAAACTTGAGAGTTTTATGCACATTTTTGGCATTTATTATTTTTATGTCCCAAGTTAAAGGTTGTGTCACTGCCCTGAGAAGCTGCCTCTGATTACCCAAGCCTTGGAAAAGTCTCTTCTCCTGTGCTTTGATTGTACCACCTACCTTCCTCTCTGCTCAGCACTTACATGCTGAATCCTAGGGCTCTGAGGACAGAGATCTTGGGGACAGGGAACACAAAGGCAGCGGGAAATTGGGGAGTCAAACTAGGAGAGACTTGAGGTCAGTGTGAAACTTCTGTGAAGTCCTATGCATCTTCTATTTCATGCCACAGTACAGTTTTAATACGAAATAGTATTGTAAATGGTTTAGCATCAAGAACAATTGTCATTGCTGGGAGCCCTCCTCGTTGTTTATGCGTGGCTTCCTCTACTGGGGGCATCCTATTACCTTCTCCAGGGTGAGGAGTTTCAGTTCTGTAGTATTTCGTAGACTTTAAGTTCATTTTCTTTGTTGACTTTAGGGGATAACATCAATATGTGCATGATTAGGCTTTGTAAGATTTTAGAAATAATACATTTATTTGGAGGGTAAAATGTTGAAAAGAATTCAGGTCCTTAGTTCTTTGGGACAACATGTACTCTGACTCCTTTCCTTCTTAAACCTGGCTGAGCTTGTTCTTGGGCTCCTTGCTGACCGTGACAGTGCACTGCTCCAGTGGTCTATTTAGGCTGTTTTTGTCTCCTTTCTTTATTTACCCTCCTTCCCTTGAGCTAGGTGTGGGTATGTAAGTCATCTCCTTTGTTCTGCTTCTTTCTGTCAACTTCCTGCTGAAGCATTGCCAGTTCTTGAACTCTACAGTCTGCAGAGGACCCCGAGTCCTTATCTTCAACATTGGGTCTCTTTCCCATTGCCAGTGGAGCTGACTAATGGCCTCAGATTTTGTTTGAATTCCTCCTAAGTGCACAGCTTCTATGCATAAGTGCCCTGGTGTTCCTGTCATCGAGGCTCCAAAGCTTAATCACTTTGGCATCCACTTTCGTATGCCTCCCACATGCTTGTCCCCAAGTCCCCCTGCCTGGACCACAGCAGACACTGGCTTTATCTCTGATTCTTTTATCTCTTATTCTCTGATTCTGGTCTTGCTTTTTTTGTTGTTTTTTTTTTTTCCTTTTTGCTTTCCATCCACATTATCACCACCACAGCCCAGGTGACTACTGCTTTCTTTGGACTATTTGTGGGAGACACCATATGGATGGACCACCCAGCATCCAAGCCTACTTTCTTCCTTCCCAGTCATGCAGTTAGTCTCATTCAGATATTCCCTCTCAGTTCAGAAATCTTTAGTGGCTTCCTCTTGTTCTAGCCAACTACTGACTCATACTTTTAATAATACTTTTTTTTTTTATTAGAGAGAGAGAGAGCACAGGCAGACAGAGAGGCAGGCAGAGGCAGAGGGAGAAGCAGGCTCCCTGCCGAGCAAGGAGCCCGATGTGGGACTCAATCCCAGGACGCTGGGATCATGACCTGAGCCGAAGGCAGCCGCTTAACCAACTGAGCCACCCAGGCGTCCCTAATAATACTATTTTAACATAACATAGCCCCTTGCTCTTTCTTCCATACCCTCTTTACCTAGAAGTCCCACTTCATTTTCCCCCCTGAAACTTACCTGTCCTTGGGCCACATTTTAAGTTCTGCCTGATTAGGTGTGATCTGCTTTTGGAAACTCAAAAGACTTTTTTTTTTTTTTTTTGGTGGCAGTTTTTTGCCTCCCATCCATGCCCTGCATTAAACATTTCTTCCAGTCAGCAGGGCCAGAGTGGTTCTAAGGAAGGGCTCTGGAGTTGCACTGCCTGAATTTACATCCCAGTTCCATCTGTTACTGCTCCTGCACTTTGAGCTGATTACCTGACCTCTCTGAGCCTCATTTTTCCCATTTATGAATTGTGAGCAGTAGTAGTAACCAGCTCCCAGGGCTGCTGTAAGGAATAAGTAAGTTAATACATGTTTAACACAGTGCCCAGTACTGTATAGATGTTTGCTCTTATCATTACAGGTTAAGAAAATATTTATCCTATACCATAAGTTCTTAAAGGTGGAAAATTCTTGATTTCTCACTTGGAATGCCCTACAGAATCTCTCATGGTACCTTATGTTTAGTAGACATTCAGGAATTATTTATTAAGTGAAATTGAAATTTATTGAGAAATCCACTTGTCCAATAACAGCTACTTTGGGTTTTGAAATAAGGCTGTTCAAACTTGTACAGAGTAGTTTCAGCAGCCATAAAGTGAGGTCACAGAGTTTTTCCAGGATAATTTAATAGCAGAGTATACGGTTTCCTTGTTTAATTATATGGTTTGGAAAAAAAAAACCAACTATGTAGTTTTAAAGTATATATTTTAAACAAAATTATATGAAGATGATGAAATAGCAAACCTTTGAACTCTTAAATACTTAAAACATAAGCTTTGGCGTTTTAAATAAATAAAAAAAAAACCTCACAAAATTTAAAAAAACCCACAAAACCAAAGAATTATATTGGGCAACAGTTTGCATGCAATAGAGACAACCTTCCAAGAGCAAGCCTCCCAGAGTACAATCAGTTATGTGTAGTTTTCTTTCAAGAGCACTGGTTTTGGTCTCCATTCTGGATTTTTAACTTATATTTACATATGGCTTTTGTAACATAATATTGAATAGGGTTTTGGAGTAACTTCTTGGATCGAATAAGAGATGTCTGGGGTTAATGTTTGCTGTTGGTTTTGTATGTTAAATTTTAATACATTGGAATTGTGGTAATGATGTTTTAAGCTTAAATATTTAACATTCCATCAGGTAGTTTTATTTATATGGTTTTAAAGAAATGGTAAACATTATCTTTTGGGTAGACTTTTAATTGAGTTTTATCAAACTGCTTGAGACTTTTAATAGGCACTTAAACATAGCTCTAAAATTAGACCACAGGTAAAATGTAGAGTGATGTTTGCTTTTGATGGGAAAAGGGGAAGAAATATCCATTAAATTTGGGCTTAATTTTTCTGGCTTCACAAGGAGAAAAGTGAAATCTTCTTTACCAGTAAACAGAAGCCTGGCTAAGTGCCCTAAGAAAGTAAAAGTGTTTTTCAGACTTTAATATTTCATTCTATTTCGGGATATCAAGTGAAGTAGTATTTTCTTCTATAGGCTTACAGGGACTTTGAAGCATTGGACAAAGAACTACTAGAAGTTCAAGTTCCCACTGAGTAATTATTACTTGTAATAAAGTCTTAGGTATATTACCTGGGTGTTCTACTTAACAAAGAGTTAAGAATGAAATTTCCATCTTTTTATGTAAATATACTCGGTTTAATTAATGTCTCTTGATTTTGTCATGAATTTATTTAAAATATTAAGGAATTCTAAGTATTGCTAGTCAATAAAATATGTTCAAGAATCTATAAAATTAGGTTTTGTAATGGATCAGTGTTTAAGTAAAAGGAAGAAAGGTATCAAGTAATTGTAATGAAATATTCACCAGCTGTAGAATGACCTGCTCATCCACTTGCCAAGTCTTACCTTTGTTTCTGTTTCATTTGTCTTTATAACCTTCCGGTAGAAACACTGGGAGCTGGTGTTGTAAGCGTCTCTATTCTCTCTGCTTTAGAGTTGAAAATACTGGAAGGTTTTTATATACTGGGTCACACACCCCTCCACCCCCCAACCCCCAAATTGAAGAAAATTCTTGGGCAAGTAGATGATTTACAAATTTATTAGCAATGGCAATATGACAATTCAAGGTTTCCTATGTATGGCATCCTTCAGTTGTGGTGGAAATAATTTATTTTCCTTTCTCTTCTGCCATGTTAACTTTAATTTAGGTTTGTATCTTCCAAAAGAGAGCCCCGGCAGATCACTAGAGATTTTATGTTTAACTAGATCACCTCTCTGCCCTCTGCTGTTTTCTGTGTACTTGAGGGTATCTGCCTGGGAATATTAGAAACTATCAAGAGGAATAGGATTGCTGAAACAGCAACCTGCATAATTATATAAAGAGTTGAAAATTGTTGATTGTAGATATGGCTATGCTATGTCAATCTTGTCCATATATTAATCTTCAAACTTCATTATGTTCCATATGCACATATTAGTGTGTCTGTAATGATTGATGAGTATAGGTTTTGACTCCAGCCAGGCTTATATCAAGTAACGTGGTCTCACCCAAATTCACTCTTTGTTTCTTAATTTCTTATGGCTGTTATCAATTGCAGTGATCAACTGAAGATTCTGTGTGTGTGTGTGTGTGCTTAGTGCTACAGGAATACAAGGAAAGTTTGTTGTAGTCCTTATTTTTATTTTATTTTATTTTACTTATTTATTTGACAGAGAGAGAGATCACAAGTAGGCAGAGAGGCAGGCAGAGAGAGCAGGGAAGCAGGCTCCCTGCTGAGCAGAGAGCCTGATGCTGGGCTCGATCCCAGGACCCTGAGATCATGACCTGAGCTGAAGGCAGAGGCTTAACCCACTGAGCCCCCCAGGCGCCCTATGTTGCGGTCCTTATTTAAAATAGCTTGCAGTTTTGTTTTGAAGAAAATAAATGCATGTGAAATAGTTACAAAAAAGTGAATCCTTAAGGATTTAAGTTCACAGTCATGGTCTACACATGGAGTATGAGCTAAATGGATTCAGAGCAACAAGGTTGGACTTAGTGAAGTAGTAAGGACTCCGGAGCTAGACACCCTGGATTTGAATCCTGGTTCTCCTGCTTACTAGCTCTGTGAACTTGATCAAGTAACTCATTTTCTGCCTGTTTCTTCAAATGTCAAATGCGGATGCTAATATGACTTACCTACTGTGGTTGTTGACTTGGGGCCTTTCTTAACTGGGGTTTCTTGAGAAAACTCAGCCCTAATGACCTAAGGCATCTGTTTTAAGTAATGACTTCTCTTTTGTGCATCTGGAGTGGTGCTAGTTATGAGCCATCCTTGGGAGATTTGCAAAAACAGCCACTAAGATAATTTTCTGTCTGCAGTGGTTCCAGTGAAGAACACTGACTGAGAACTGAATAAGTTAACATATAATAAATCATGTGGGGGCAGGGCTTGCAAGTGTTAGCTGTTATTGTTGGACTCAAAGAGTGGTAAAGAGTTTTTCAGGCTGGGAGAAGCTAAAGGTTATCTGAGAGGGTTTTCCATCTCAAACAGGTATACAGTTACTTTGTATCTCTAGGACCAAGATGGGACCTGGAAAATCTGCAACTTAGTCGTGAATCAGAAAAGCAGGGAACAATTGAAAGTAATGGTTCCACATCAAAAAACAAAAAACAAAAAACCAAAAAACCGAAACAAAAAAAAACAACCCTTCTTATATCTGTATCAAAGTCATACAAATTTACAACTATATTGAGACAATGAGAGAGACATAACAATTCTTAGTGAGCAAGAGATGGCGATTGGACATTAACCATGTACCAAAAAGGTAAATTGACACATCTTTCTTTTTGTGGCTACAGTTTTGTGTAGTTGTTGCCTCTAAAGGGAAGTTGGAGAGAGACATTTACTTCATTTGGTCTATAGTGCCATGCAAGCACAATTTTAGGTAGGTGAAATAGTAAAAATTGGCCGCTGAGTATAAAGATCATTGGTTACATTGGGAGAGAGCCATTTCATTGGAGCGTCACCCCCCAGTGCACGTGTTAGTACTTGTTCTCTGTATTTGTAAATGTATATGCCTTTGATACAGACTGTATCAAAGGCATATACAAAATACAGCTTACAGGCTGTATTTGTAAATGTATATGCCTTTGATACAGTTTATATGCTTATTAAGGAGTTGTTTGCTGTTTTTACTATAGTAGACTCCTAACTAGTCCTCCTACATTTAGAGTTCCTATTATCCTGCATGTCATGTGGGTGATCATTTTCTGTCATCTGCTCCACTTGATTCCCACTAGTACACTCACCCCTTCCCCAGCTCAGCCTCTGGGACCAAGTCAGACTATAGGGAGGATTTCTAGGGTTTCATTATAATTTTGGGGGACTCGGCAGGAGAGACAGTGCAAATCTGATGATTGTTCAGTATTTATAATCGGTATACTGCTTTGTTCCAATCATTGGTTCCCCACTTCACACTCTAATTCAGGAGCCTGGAACATTTTTTTTTTTTTTTCAATTAAGAGCCTGGAACATTTTATTTCTTTTTGCGGAGTGCTTGCTTTGATAAGTCTAAGCCTTGTTAAGTCCCTGGGACTCAGAGACTGAGTCTTTCTGATGTGTGCCATTGACAGTGCCCTGTTGGGGCAGCTGCTAATGTATGGTGACATTTCCTGATATCAACCACTTGCCCAATTGTTCCCTGTTGCCTCTCAGGATTTTATCTGTTTTTCTTTACCCATGAAATTGTCCATACCGCCTACTGTTGGTTCACCACCTTCCAGTTTCTCATTCCAAATCCCTCTCTGTTCTAGTCGCACCTCAGAAACCTCTGGCAGTGCCCAAAAAATGACAGTGGCAGAGAGTAAAATGTTCTTTATAAAATGTCTGCAGTGAAGGAAGGAGCCAGCTGAGTGGATACCATTAACTCTATGAGATAAAGCAAATCCATGGAAAAGAATTGACAAAGTTTTAGCATTAAGAACCCAGATGGAAGACTTTCCTTTCTTTTGCTTGAGATTATAATTTAGAAATTTTAAGATGGGCTGTGGGGAGGAGTGGAGGAATTTAATTGATTGGCTCTATCATCTCTGAAATTTAGATAGAGATGTGACTTGTTGATAGTGAGATAAATTATAATGGCTCTAAGAGAATGAAAAAAATACATATAGTGGTTTATGTGAGGAATGGATATGTCATCAACCAAGAATGAACATAAGGATTGTTGAACAGCTGTGGAATAAGTCTGGTTATGTCTGGCTTCTGTAACATTTGGGAGCCCAGAAGCAGACTGGCTAATAATTAGTCAAGTGCATATATGTGGTTTTTTTAAGGATATATTCCAGAAGAGGTTAAAGATAGCTTACGAAAATATATCCAGTGAGACAAAATAAAATTAAATATAGATTGTGGCAAAGGAGAGAGGTTGAGAAGGGTAAGATGGAGCCCAGAATGAGAATAATACCCAGACTCTGCTAAGGAAGTCTAGAAGTGGGCCATAAATTCACCGAGAGATTCTAGCAGCCAGTGTAGAGATGGAAATAGTAATTGCAGATTCCAGCCCTGTAAGACCTAAAACAAATGAGTTAATTAGGCAAAGTGCAAGGATTGTTGGCACTGAGAAAATATTTGCCTGAGGCCTTTTCTGTGAATTTATAAACTTAATGAAAATGAAGAACATGCTTTGGGTCAGCAGAAATAACCCTAGGAAAAAATCAGTCTTGACTATAAGAAAAATAAGTAAGTTAATAATGGTGCTTCATTATTTTAGGTGTTGGGAATCTACAGATGCTATTATGTGGGCAGAATTAGACTGGATTAAAACAGAGTAAAAATTACTCTGTGAACAATGAAAACACATGACTATAGTTTGTCATTCAGGTACTATTTTATAGGAAGTATTTATAAATTTTAGATATTTCAGAATCATCAAGGCAGTCTAGAGATATATTCCCACTTACCCGGGTTTACCTGGGTCTATTCAAATTTAGATCATCAAGGCATTCTCAGATATCAGGTGTTTTCAGCAGGAACAATTGAACAAGTCTTTCAAATTTCAATTTTCTCTGAAAAATATTCTGAAAGAATCTGGTTTCTAGCACATTATCTAATATCAACCAAACCAAATGCTTTGGTGAGCCTAAGAACTCAGGGCAGTGTGACTAAGGGAATTGGTAGGAAGTGGTATAGGAGTGAGCAGAACTGTATGTCTGAAGGCCAAGATTGATTGTGTATTTCCAGTGAGGGAGAGAACAGCTAGCTAAATTTTTATATATAGGTTTTTGTCTCAAAACTAATTAAGGGATTTTTACCTTGTCTATAGGCTTTACTTAATAAAAAAAGAAAATTTATATTTCTTTATATTGACTTAGAGTAAGTTTTTAATAAGAAGGATTGGAAAATATTCTTTCATGCATTAAATTCATTAATCAAGAAGCTCTTGTTTAATTAGTTTGAGGATGGGTTACTTAACAGAAATATTGCACATCCAAGTTGCTAATTATTCTCTCAGATATTGGCCAGCCATGAAGACCTAATAATGATCAAGTAGCAGAAGGTTGAGCAGATCTATGAATTATTTTATGTTTGATTTGAGCAAATGGCTGAATTGAACATTTGCTGAGAGAGGTACTTGACGTATAAATATGATGAAATCATGGCCCCTGCTGGCAGGATCTACTAGGGGATTATCTAATCTATAGGGAAGTAAGCCAATTACACTACAGTGTGGTAAGTTCTTTGATAAGTGCTTATTTTATGTGAAAGTAGTCAATTGGGAGCTGGGGAATAACCCTTTCTAGAGGATGAGACATTTAGTTGAATCTTTGAGGGAAGTTGCTCACTTGGAAAAGTATTTCCCAGTTAGAGGTACAGAGCCCTTAAACAATATAGATCTTTGAAGTAGAAGAGTGTTGGAGGAGAGACAGGGAATGAATGACAGGCGATGAGACCAGAGATGGGAAGGGACTAAACAGGACTTTTTGTGCTAGGATAAGGAGCTTCACTTTATCTTAAAAGCCATATGGAGACATGGAAGGATTTTTGAGAAAAATTGATTAGATGTGCATTTTGGAAGGACGGATCTGGCCGCAATTCAGTGAACAGGTTAATGGGGAACAATATTGTTGGCAACTAGATGATCTGGGACACTGTTGTAATTAGCAGGTAAGAAGTGACAGACCTGAATTAAGGCAGGAACAGTGGCAAGGAAAAGGAGGAGAGAGTCATACTCTGAAATGGAGGCAGAACTCATTGCCATATGGGATGTGAGAGGTGATGGAAGAAATGGGATTTGAGTATAGTTTTGGCTCTCTAATTCAGGTCACAGGTTTTATTTTGTTTTGATTTTAAATTGAGGTGGAAATTCATTTTAACATAAACAGACATAAATTACCCGTTTTAACGGGTCCAATTCAGTGGTATTTAGTACATTCACAGTGTTGTGTAACCACCACTTTTATCACATTCCAAAACATTTTCATCACTCCAAAAGAAAACTCCATATCTATTATGCAGTAACTCCTCATTTGGCCTTGCCCCTGGAAACCACCAATCTGCTTTCTGTTTCTCTGGATTTACCTTTTCTGAGTATTTCCTATGCATGGCAGCATACCACATGTAACCTCTTTTGTCTGACTTCTTTTGCTTAGCATAATGATTCCCAGCTTGCTTCATGTTTTCAGCTGAATAATGTTCCATGCGTGTGTATTGAGTACATTTTGCTAATTCATCTGTTAATGGACATTTGAGTTGTTTCCCTTTTGTGAAGAGTGCTGCTATGAATATTTGGGTACAAACATTTTTTGAGTTACCGGTTTCTGTGCTTTCGGACACATACATAAGAGTGGAATTGCTGCATCATATGGCAATTCTGTGTTTAATGTTTTTGAGAAACCACCAAACTGGGTTCCCCAGAGGCTGTATTGTTTTACATTCCCACCAGCAGTGTAGGAGGGTTCTGATTTCTCCACATCCTTACCAATACTTGTTTTCTGTGTTTTTAATTATAGCCATCCTACTGGGTATGAGGTGGTATCTTATTGTGGTTTTGATTTGTATTTCCCTAATGTTTAATGATTAATGATGTTAAGCCTCTTTGATATGCTTGTTAGCTATTTGTGTTTTTTGTTTTTTTAAGATTTTGTTTGTTTATTTGAGAGCGAGAGAGAGAGAGCACAAGCAGGGATGGGGACAGAGGGGAAAAAGGAGAAGCAGACTCCTCACTGAGCAGGGAAACTGATGAGCAGGGAAACTGATGCGGGGCTGAGATCATGACCTGAGCTGAAGGCGGACTCTGAACCAACCGAACCACTCAGGTGCCCCTATTTGTGTATCTTCTTAATTCCACTTTTAGGTATATACCCAAAAGGTCCGTAAGCTATATCCTAGACCATTACCAGATATATGTTTTGCAAATATTTTCTTAAGTCTGTATGTTCCCTTTTCATTTTCATGATAATGCCCTTTGATTCATAAAATTTTTAATTTTGATGAAGTCCAGTTTATGTCTTCTGTTTCTTATGCTTTGGGGGTTGTATCTGTGAAACCCCAAGGTCATGAAAATTTACATTGTGTTTTGCTCTAAGGATTTTGTGGTTTTGGCTCTTATGTCTTGATCGTTGGTCTCTTGTGAGTTTGTATATGTGCAAGGAGGAGTCTACATCCTTCTTTTGCATGTGGATGTCCAGTGGTGCCAGCACCTTTGTTGTAGGGACTACTCTTTTCCTGTTGAATGGTCTTGACACCCCTTTCTGAAATCAACTGGCCATAGTTGTGGGTTTATCTTGGGATCTTTGATCTTGGTGATCTCTGAAGAGTCTGTTTCTTTAGCTTGTGGTCAGCTAGTGTTTTGGCAGAGATTTCCTTGAATACCTGGAGCTCCCCACCCCACCCTTCCCCTTAGAGAACCCCAGTTTCCTCAGTCTTTGCATATTGACTCTGTTGGGACACTCCTTCATGCTTAGCAAGGCTATTTACAGTTCTCCCTTAACCTTCTCTTCCTGCTTGTACTGAGCCTCAAATCAGCCAGGGATAAAAGTTTAGGGTCTTCTTACATCCTGCTCTGGGAATACACTTTGGCATTCTGAATTCCCCAGTTTATATGATAACTTTTCAATGTATTAATTTTCCAAAGAATCTCTCTCTCCAGTTTTCTGCATATCTCTACCTTCAGATGACAGTGGGCGATTCATTGGCCTTTTGGTGTTCTTGAGGCATGCCCCACGCTTGGACACGTCTCCCACCCTGAGAGAGTCTGAGTCAGGTGAAGGAAAGGCAAGCACCTTATCAGTCCTTCACGTTGTCAGAAAGTATGTAAGTCACTTGATGAATTACCACAAAATAATGGATATGTAACCTTCATCCAGATTTTTTAAAAAACCAGAACATTCCTAGCATTCTAGAATCCCCTCTCAAACTACCTCCTAATTACTACTCTCATTCCTTTCCCTAAAGGTACCTTATTCTACAGAGTTTTAACAGTATCACTTTTGTTCATTCTGAACTTTGTATAAATGAAATCATATATTATATGTTGTTTTTTTTTTTTTTTGCTCAGTATTTTTGAGATTTATTCATGTTTTTGAGTTTAATAGGAGTTTGTTCAGTTTCATTGCTATATAGTATTTCACTGTGGAACATTATATTTTTCTGCTGATAGACATTTCAGTTGTTTCCACTTTGGAGACTCTTATGAATAATGCAGCTGTGACTATTCTTGTGTAAGTCTTTTGATGCACATATGTTTGCATTTCTGTTGAGTATATTCCTAGAAATAAGACTGCTTAAAAAAAAAAAGACTGCTGGTTGGTTTGTGTATGTTCATCTTTAGTAGATATTCCCACATCCTACCCAACACTGAGATTTTTTTTTTTTAAGAAAGGGAAAAGCAGTTGATGAGCAGAGGGAGAGGGAGAGAGAGAACTTAAGCACGCTCCACATCCAGCCCTTAGATCATGACCTGAATGGAAATCAAGAGCCGGACGTTTAACTGACTGAGCCACCCAGACACCCCACCCGTCACTTAGATGTTTAAACCCACTTGTCAGTCTTTCTAATTTTAGCCATCTTGGTGGATGTATAGTATACCTCATTGTGGTTTTATATTGTATTTCCCTTATTACTATGGAGATTGAACATAGGTAAGTTATTTGGATGTATTATTTTGTAAAATGCTTGTTCATGTTTCTTGCCCACTTTTCTGTTGGGTTGATCTTTTCTGATTGGTTTTAGGAGTTCTTTAAATGTTCCTGAAATGAGCTCTTTGATATGTTACAAGTATCCCCTCTCACAGTGTGATTATCTTTCCATTCTTTTAGTCATCTCTTTTAATGAGCATAATTCCAATTTTGATGTAGTTTAACTTGTTAATCTTTTCTTTTATAGTTAATGCTTTTGTGTCTTGTTTAAGAAATTTTTGCCCATTCCCAAGATATTCCTGTTATTTTTTATATATTGTTTTACCTTTTACATTTAGAGCTACAATCCATCTGATTTGATTTTTTTTCTATGGTGTGAAATAGGGATCAGGAATAATTTTTTTTCCCTGAAGGGGCATCTAATGGCTTAGCGTAATATTTGAGAAGACCCTCCTGTCTCTTTTTTGTAGTGCTTTGTAGTGCTAAAAAAAATTTTTTTTTGTTAGGATCTCATCGATATATAATGTTATCTTAATTTTAGGTGTATAACATAACATAATGATTTGATATATGTATCTAGTACAAAATAATCACTACAATAACTGTAGTTAACACCCATCACCACATATAATTACAATGTTTTTTCCTATGATGAGAACTTCTACAATTTACTCTCTTAGAAAAATTTCAAATATACAATATTATTAACTACAGTTATCATGCTGTACATTACATCCCCAGGACTTATTTATTTTACAACTGGGAGTTTATACTTTTTGACCTCCTTCACCCATCTAATGCTTCCTCCTCTCCCCGCCCAGCCTCTGGTTACCACTAATCTTTTTTTTTTTTTAATCTGTCAGTTTAGTTGTTTTTATTTCATTTTTTTGTTAGATTACACATTAAGTGAGATCATGTGGTATTTGTTTTTATCTCTCTGACTTATTTCACTTAGCATAATGACTGCAAATTTCATTCATGTTATTGCAATTGGCAGAATTTCCTTTCTTTTTTGAAATGGCTGAATGTGTGTGTGTGTGTGTGTGTGTATGAGTGAAAACAAATCACATTTTCTGTACCTGTTTATCCACCAGCGGATGCATAGCTAGGTCCTTCCATATTTTGGCTGTCATGAATAATGCTGTAATGAACATGGATGTGCAGCTATCTTTTCAAGTTGATATTTCCATTTTCTTCAGATAAATACCCAGCAATGAAATTGATGGATCATATGGTAGTTCAAGTTTTAATTTTTTGAGGAACCTCCATACTGCTTTCCATATTGGCTATATCGGTTTACATTTCTACCAACAGTACACAAGGATTCCCTTTCTCTACATCCTGAACAACACTTGCTATTTCTTGTCTTTTCTTGTCTTTTTGATAAGAGCCATTTTAAGATGTGTGAGGTGATATCTCACTGTGCTTTTGATTGAATTTTCATGGTCATTAATGATGTGGAGCATCTTTTCATGTACTTGTGGGCCATCTGTATGTCTTTAAAAAATGTCTGTTCAGATTCTGTGCCCATTTTTTGATTGGATCATTTGTTTTTTTGCTCTTGAGTTGAATGAGTTCTTTATATATTTTGGATGTTAACCCCCTATCAGATACATGATTTGCAAATATTTTTTCCCATTCCATATGTTGCCTTTTCATTTTCTTGATCAAGATTTCATTTGTGGTTTGCTGTAGTCCCACTTGTGATTATTGTTTTCAATGCTCTTGCTTCTGGTGTCAAATCCAGAAGAACATCACCAAGACCAACATCAGGGAGTTTACTGCCTGTGTTTTCTTCCCAGAGTTTCATGGTTTCAGGTTTTACATTCAAGTCTAATCCATTTTGAGTTACTTTTTGTGTCTGGTGTAAAATAGTAGTCCAGTTTCATTCTTTTGCATGTGCCTGTCCAGTTTTCCCAATCCAGAGACTGTCCTTTTCCCACTGTATATTCTTGGCTCCTTTGTTGTACATTAATTGATCATATATGCATGGTTCATTCCTGGGAGTCTCTGTTTTTTGTCATTTTTGTTTTTATTTTTATTTAAATTTTTAAAAATCTGACTGTAGTTTACACACAATATTATAGTAGTTTCAGGTGTATAACAGAGTGATTTCACAAGTTTATATATTATGCTATGCTCACCACAAGTGTAGCCACCATCTGTCACCATACAATGCTATTACAATATCATTGACTGTATTCTTTACACAGTGCCTTTCATTCCCATGATTCATTCTGTATTGGAAGCCTGTGTCTCCCATTCCCCTTCACCCATTTCTGCTCTCTGTTCTGTTCCACTGATCTGTGTGTCTCTTTTTATGCCAATATCATATGCTGCAATTTACTCACTATAATTGTTTTGATCACTATAGCTTTGTAATATAGTTTTTTTTTTTTTTTAAAGATTTTATTTATTTATTTATTTGACAGACGGAGATCACAAGTAGGTGGTAGAGGCAGGCAGAGAGAGAGAGGAGGAAGCAGGCTCCCCGACGAGCAGAGAGCCCGATGTGGGGCTCGATCCCAGGACCCTGGGATCATGACCTGAGCCGAAGGCAGAGGCTTTAACCCACTGAGCCACCCAGGTGCCCCTGTAATATAGTTTGAAATCAGGAAGTATATATATTTTTTCTAGCCTTTTTGTTCTCAAGATTGCTTTGGCTATTCTGGGTCTTTTTGGTTCCATAAAAATTTTAGGACTTTTGTTCTATTTCTGTGAAAAAATGTCATTGTAATTTTGATAGGTATTGTATTGAATCTATAGATTGCTCTTGGTAGTATGGACATTTTAACAATTATTTTTCTAACCCATGGGCCTGATTATCTTCCCATTTATTTGTGTTGTCTTCAATTTCTTTCATCAATGTCTTATAGTTTTAAGTGTACAGGTCTTTGACCTCCTGGTTAAATTTTTCCTAGGTATTTTATTCTTTTTGATGTACATGTATTTTTCTTTTTTAAAAAATTTTTTTATTTTTTAATAACTTTTTATTTTTTAAGATTTTTTACTTATTTATTAGAGAGAGAGAGAGCACAGGCAGAGAGAGGCAGGCAGAGGCAGAGAGAGAAGCAGGCTCCCCGCCAAACAAGGAGCCCAATGTGGGACTCGATCCCAGGACGCTGGGATCATGACCTGAGCCGAAGGCAGCCGCTTAACCAACTGAGCCACCCAGGCGTCCCTATTTTTCTCTTTTTGATAGTTTGTTATTTTGTATAGAAATTTAACAGATTTTCATAGATTGATTTTTATATTCTCCAACTTCACTGAATTTGTTGATTAGTTCTAACAGTTTTTTGATGGCCTCTTTAGGATTTTCTGCATAAAATATAATGTCATCTAAAATAGTGATAATTTTACTTCTTCCTTTAAAAAAAAAGATTTTATTTATTTATTTGACAGAGAGAGATAGATCACAAGCAGGGAGAGAGGCAGGCAGAGAGAGAGGGGGAAGCAGGCTACCCGCTGAGCAGAGAGCCCCATGCAGGCCTCCACCCCAGGACCCTGACATCGTGACCTGAGCCGAAGGCAGAGGCTTAACCCACTGAGCCACCAAGGCGCCCTTACTTCTTCCTTTCTTATTTGGACTTCTTTTTCTTGACTTATTGTTCTGGCTAGGATTTCCAATATTATGTAGAATAAAAGCGGCTAGAGTGGGCATCCTTGTCTTCTTCCTGATCTTGGAGGAAAAGCTCTCAGTTTTTCACTGTTGAGTATGATGTTAGCTATGGGCCTTTAATATGCTGAGGTATGTTCTTTATTTTCTTTCGATACCCACTTTGTTGAGAGTTTTTAATCATAAGTGGGTGTTGAATCTTGTCAATGCTTTTTCTGCATCTATGGATATAACATAGTTTTTATGCTTTACTTATTAAATGTGGTGTATCACTTTGATTGATTTGTGGATATTCAACCATCCTGGCATCCCTGGAATAAATCCCACTTGATCATAGTGTATAATCCTTTTAATGTATTTTTGGGGTGCCTGGGTGGCTCAAAGTGTCTGCCTTTGGCTCAGGTCGTGCATGATCCCAGGGTCCTGGGATTGAGCCCCACATTGGGCTTCTTGCTCAGTGGGGAGTGTGATTCTCCCTTTCCCTCTGCTGCCCACTTGTACTCTCTCTCTTAAATAAATAAATAAATAAATAAATAATTTATATTTTAAAAAATATTTTATTTATTTGACAGAGAGCACAAGCAGGGAGAGCGACAGGCAGAGGGAGAAGCAGGCTCTCTGCTGAGCAGGGAGCCTAATGTAGGACTCTATCCCAGGACCCTGGGAGCATGATCTGAGCCACTCAGGCACCCTAAATAAAATTAAAAAAAGAAAAAGAAAATTATGTTTTCTATATTTTGATATGTTTAGAATTATTAGTCACCTTGCTAAAACTTGTTATTGATTCTAAAATTCTCTGTATATTGTGACTCATTTGGTTAAGCGTCCAGCTCTTGGTTTCAGCTCAGGTCATGAACTCAGTCAGGGTCCAGAGCTGGAGCCCTGTGGTGGTTCTGTGCTAAGATTGGGAGTCTGCTCTCTCCTTCTCCTTCTGCCCCTCCCCCAACTTGTGTGTACTTTCTCTAAATAAATAAACGAAATCTTTAAAATTTTCTGTATATTGTTTTGCTGTGTAGACAATCATATTATCTGAGGTTAATGATAGCTTTGTTTCTTACTTTCTAGTCAATATTTGTTTTGTCTACATTTTTATTTAGTAGAAACGTGAGCAACATGTAATTTTAAATTTTTTACAGTCATATTAAAAATATAAAGTCACAAGTGAAACTGATTTTAATAATATACTTTATTTTATTTAACCCAACATTGTTATTTTGGCATGTTTACCAGTATAAAAATTATTAATGAGATATTTTACCTTTTTTTTTTACCTTCTTTTGGTACTAAATCTTTGGTACTAAAGCTGGTATGCATTTCTCATATACAGTACATGTCAATTTGTACTAGTCATATTTCAAGTGCTCATGGCCACTTGTGGCTAGTGGCCCCCCTATTAGACAATGCAGGACTAGAATTTCCGATAGGGTGCTAATACTGGGTGTATTTATCTTGTTCCTAATTTTGAAACATGCTTCTGACATTTCACCACTAAGAAGGCTGTGTTCTGTAGGTTTTGGCAGATGTCTTTCATGTGGGAAGAGAAATTTTTTTATACTTTTAGTTTACTAAGTTTCATTATTACTAAGTAATTTATATTGAATTTTGTTAAACATTTTTAAATATTTCTTGAGGTGATTTTTTTTTCTTTAGTCTGTTAAGATGATAAGTAAAATTTAAAGATTTTCTGATGGTAAACCACTCTTATATTGCTAGGATAACTTAAGGTGGTTGTGATGCTTTTTTATTTGTAACTAGATTTATTTTATTTTTGACAGTTTGCTTTTATGGATCCTTGCACTATGAATAAAAAGCATGAGAGAATTTGTCTTTCAGACTATACTTACACGTATATCTCTATGTCTCTATCTATATAAAATCTCTAAGCATTTTTTTTAAGATTTTCATAGTTTATTTTTTTTTAAAGATTTTTATTTATTTATTTGATAGACAGAGATCACAAGTAGGCAGAGAGGCAGGCAGAGAGAGAGGAGGAAGCAGGCTGTCCGCAGAGCAGAGAGCCCGATGTGGGGCTCGATCCCAGGACCCTGGGATCATGACCTGAGCTGAAGGCAGAGGCTTTAACCCACTGAGCCACCCAGGCGCCCCTCTATAAGCATTTTTGTGAGAGTGTTCTCTTGTTACTTGGCTCTTGGGTAGAACTTTACATGTAAAACCTAGATCTGGTATTTCTAAGTGTTGCCTTAAGGTTCATAGTATTCTGTTATATTTTAATTTTTTCTGTATTTCTGACCTCCCTTTCTGGATATTGTTTCTATTGCATCCCATTGTCTTCATTAATCTTTTCAGAGTTTTACCTATTTTATTTGTCTTTCAAAGAGCCAAATTTAGCGTTGAGATTTTTTTCTTGTTTTAAATTTCATTAATTTTTGCTTTTATATTTACTATCTTCTTCTCTCTGCATTTGTAGGTTCATTCTAGTTCCAATCCTATCATATTAAGTTGAAATTTTAGCTCACCAATTTTCAAATTTTCTTCTGTAATGTTGTAAGCATTTAAGGCTATAAAATTCCTTCCATGTTATTACTTTTGGCAGCCTGTCTTACAAGTCTGCATTTTCTTTTTATTTTACATGTTTTAAGTTTCCATTTTGATTTTAGTTTTGACCCACAAATTATTTGAGTGTGTGTTTTGAAGTCATCAAATATAGGTGTTTTTACATTTTGTCATTTTTTAGTGAATTCTATATTAATGAATTGCATAGTGATCTGCTAACTTGGTTATATGATACTGATTCTTGGAAATTTATTTGCTCTTCTTTTATGGTTTGGCACATGAACACCTTAATTGTTTCATGTATGATTGTAGAGCGTGTCTGTTCTTTAACTTTAAAGTTGAGTATTCTCTTCATGTCCATTAAGGTTTTAAATTTGTTTAGATCTATAATATCTAACTAATTTTATCGGCTTGACCCAACAATATTAGAGAAATGTGATTAACACTTTCTCCCTTATAGTTTTATCAAAATTTGCTTTATTTATTTATATGTATTAAGTGCATACAAGTTTAGAATTGCTGGTGTATTGAATCTGTTAGGTCATGACTCTCTTTGACCCTAGCGATGCCTCTTACCTGGTTCTCTTTTGTTTTATTTTAACAAGGTTAGTCTACCTGTCTTCAGTTGGTATAGCTAATGATATCTTTTTTCCCATTTTCTTCCTTTTAGCATTTCCATGTCCTTTTATTTTAGGATGTCTCTTGTAAATAATGTATAGCAGGATTTGGGTCAGGGGAGGGGCATTCCTATTTTTTTCCCCCTTTTCTTATTTGGGACTTATATATTCTTCTTATGTTCTTTTAATCAACTTAACAAAATTTAAGGTTAATCAATATCTTAAAATCATCATTTCTAGGAAAAGTACAAAATCCTTACCATATTTTATTTTTTAAAAAGACATTTATTTATTCATTCATTCATTCATGAGAGGCAGAGGGAGAATCAGGCTCCCTGCTCTACAGGGAGCCTGATTTGGGACTTGAACCCAGGACCCTAGGATCATGACCTGAGCCGAAGGCAGACACTCAACCAACTGAGCCACCCAGGCACTCTTCTTACCACATTTTAACACTAATTGCCACCTTCCCCACTCCCCACAATTTACATATTGTTGTCCATAATTTTAGCTTCATTTTTAAATAATTCACAAATTTGACATTATTTTCTATAGACAATGTTTAGCTTTTTTTTTTTTAAGATTTTATTTATTTATTTGACAGAGAGAGATCACAAGTAGGAGAGAGGCAGGCAGAGAGGGGGCCGGGGGGGGGGGGGAGCAGGCTCCCTGCTGAGCAGTGAGCCCAATGCGGGACTCAATCCCAGGACCCTGAGATCATGACCTGAGCTGAAGGCAGAGGCTTAACCCACTGAGCCACCCAGGCGCCTCTGACAATGTTTAGCTTTAATTACATATTTATCTGCTTCTTTATTTACTCTTCTTTCTTGTAACTCAGACCGTCTGAATGGAACATTTTTCTTCTTCCTAAAGAATAGTTTTTGGAAGTTCCACTGATGAATGTTAAATGCTGATTAACTTATTTTCTGCTTTTCTGAACTTGCCTTTATTTTACTCTAGTTCTTGAAAAGTCTGGATACCCAATTATAGGTTGAAAGTCATCTTGGTCATCGTTTTTTTCCTGCAAAAGCAGAACATTTTTGAAATGTCTTTCTAGTCAAAAATATAATCAGGATTCTAATATTTATTATGTGCAGGCTTAATGAAAATAATCTTACTAAGAAGTCTCTTAACATTGTACAAAATTTGTATTAGGTTACCGGTAGAATTGCTATACATTTAAAAATGGAAATATGATTAGATGAACTTACCATACACATGTGTGGTAATTGCCCTTGGGTTTGTGGATAGTCACTATTTATAGTGCCTATTACTGTTTATGGCCTTGAGTTTTGTTTGCTTATACTAAGCACTCCTTTTTCAAAAACTCATACTTTATTAGTCTTGGTGGTAAGAGGGTAGTCTGTTTGTATTTGTCTTTTAAAATTTTATTTTTTAACCGTTGTGTTGATTTACATTGGCTTAAGTGGATTTATACTGTTATTTCTGCCTGCTTCTTATTACTTTTATAATATGGCAAAAGGAGGGAATGGAGTCTGTTGTTCACTGAATCTTTAACTATCGTTCATACTATATACCCTAAATATCTTTCTTCTTTTAGTTCTTAACTATAATTATACCTTCTATTGTATAAAAGAAAAAAAATTGAATTTGATAGTTCAGTGACTTTCTCAAGGTGTTATAGCATCTTTAAGTGTTAGAGCTAGGTGTCAAAACACAAATGCTCATGTATATTCTACAATTCTAGTGTCATTTAAGTTAAGACTATAGTAATAGTAATCAGTCCTCTTTACACAGATCAGCAGGTAGGCTGAATAACCACCTGTGTAGCTTAATGTTAGATGTGCAAAAGAGCTACCCTCCCAACTAACAATATTGTTGCACTATTTATTCTGTGTAGCTTTAAAGACCTATGATTAGATTTACCTGTAGGATTCGAGATGGTTGTCTTATGCTGCAATTATTAAATGTATTTATCATGGGTGTCACTTCTACTTTTAATAAACCTTATCACTCCCAGCCTTCCTGTACCCAGGTCCTATCCTAGACTAACATGACAAGTCATAATAAATAACTTTGTATTTTTCCTCTTCCAGACTAATTAAAAAAAACTTAATACATACTTTAAAGCCCCACATTCAGAGATATTATTCACGTCTGGGTTGGGAAGCACTATTATTTATAATGTATAAAATGGGGACTACTTTGGGAAGGGGGAAGGACTGTATTCCCTGGCTTGTCCATAGGAAATAAATATATTCTGCATACTCTTAAAGGATTTTATAGAAAGAAATGGAAATTCCATTATTGTACATACTAGAAAATTTAGAGGGATGTTTGAACATTACTGTATTTGGTTGTAGAAAAAATTTGAAGCTCACAAGCTACTCAAACCTCAAAACATTCAGGTAGTAATTCTCTTCAGTTTATTTTACCTATTCATATTCTTTTTTCAATTTTTCAGATGTCCTGACAGTATATCTTGCATTTGTTAACAAATTTTGTGACTTTTTATTTTGTATTTAAGTAATACATTTTTTCAGAAAAACGGTCCAGATTTGTGTAGAAGATGCCTATGTGTTTAGGTTTTTTAAAGTTAGTTTAGAGGTCAAATTATGCAGATTCTTAAGTAAATAAAATCTTAACTTAAGATAGCCAGGGTTGTGTAGGTAAAAATGTTCTAGGAGAGTATGGACGGCTGTTTTTAAATAGGATATGATGTGTTTGCGCCATCTACTGTTGAGTAAGAATAATCACTTCTTGGTGTATATTTTGCTTTTTCCCAGTGCCTGTATATTTCTAAGTCCAGCATATTTCTCGGGATGGTCTCACTTAGTTGACCACTTTGTAGAATCTGCATCTTTTGGTATACTCAGATGATACCCTGTGTATGTTCAGGGTTGGCCAATTTTTGGAGATTTTTGCCTCATAATTCTTGTCAAAGCAACAGTGGCAAATTTCCTACAATATTGGCAGTTCAGGATTTTAAAAATAAAGCTAGCTAATTATGCTAGCTTTCCATGTGGCACTTTTGTTTTAAAATTTGGTGACTGATTTACTATTGTTATAAAAAGCCTGGTGGATTAAAATAGGGATTTAACTGAATGTTCTATTTGTAGTTGAAAGACTGTGGGAAACTATTTCTCTCAATATGTTGCTTGTTACTGAATTAATTGAAGGTCCAAATCTGCATGGTGCAGTATTAAGTGTGTTGGTAATTTAGAGGAAAGTCTTCATCTAAAGAATATGGTCACTTTCTTGTGAGTTCAATTTGTTAATGGAAAGGATATTGCAAAAATAGGCTTAAATAATGTACTTAAGCCTCAAATTTAGACTCCCTGCATTTAAATGTTGGCTTTATCACTTGTTCCACTTGTGATCTTGAGACCATAAACCTTGACTTCTCTGAGCCTATTTTCTCATCTGTAGGTGGGAATCATAATAGTAATACCTACCTTTTAGGATTATGTGAAGCATAAACAGAATAGCACTAAAGCACTTAGCGTAGCTTCTGGCACATAATAAACAATAAATGTTAACTGCTAATTATTATCATTATTACCACTTTTATTATTGCTTATATAATCAAAGTGAATGTAATGTTTCAATAAATACATTTTAATCTTAGTAACTAATCCTTTTTTTGAAACTTAGAATTTAGGAATAAAATATAAAATATGTAGCTTAAGCATATAAACGTTCAAAATATTTACTGTTTCTGCCCATCATTTAGAATAGAGGCAAAGTGAAAAGAACAGGCCTCTTGGGTCCTGGATCCATCAGTTACTAGCAGTGTAACGTGCAACTTTTTTCACCCAAAGCTCCGTTTCTTCATCTCATAAGTGGGTTGTTTTGAGGATTAAATGATAGAATATATTTATAAAGCCATTGTTCTTAACATTTAGTAGACTCACAGAACATAACTGGTAATCCTTTTCCAGTAACAACTTACTATAAGTTTATAGACATGTACATACTTCTGTAGTTTAGTTACCCATACTAAAGTAAAATATTAAACACCTTTTTTTTTGTATTTGAAAGACTGGTTGTGTTTGAGAAGGATACAGAGAAATTGTGACCACCTCAAGTACAATTGAGACGGGATATAAATATTTGAAAGGTTTTTAAAATTCATTTGAATAATGCAGTAATATTTGCAGGCAATTTTTAAAGTAAATTATATGGAAAATGTTTTTTAGGAGTTCAGAGGAGGGATACTTTCTATACCGAGTCTAGCTTACCAGTCCCCTATCAGCTCTATTATTGTTGCTGTTGTTGTCATTTTTATTACTATGGTGGTTGTAGGACATTCAGGTCATTCTAGGAGGACATGCAGAAGACAAAATCCACTTGTGGATTATTAGAAATATTTATCGATTACACATTATCTGCCAGCTTAATGGAATGAGACTGTGAGTGTATTCAGCCTGCAAAGTGAGGATGAGAGGGAAATGACCAATGCTGAATGTCGTTCATGGTCATGGGAGATGCTGGCAAATAGGTGAATGAACCAGCAAAGTCTCTGCATCAGTTATGCTAACTAAAACTAGTGTTCTGTTCACATACTAATATGAATTTCTGCGTATAATTATAAATAGCAAATTCTCTCCGGTGTCCTCTGGGACTTTACTTCATCAGGATTATGTCCTCTCGTGACATAATCATGCTCACCACCCTGCCACTCATGCTTCTGAAATTGTTCTCTTGCAAATATTACCAATGACTTGCTAACTGTCTTAAGTCTTAAATGCTTTTCAGAGCTGATCTCCTTTAACGTCTCTCTTGGGCATTGTATCTGTTACTTCACGAATTCTCTTCCCTTGACTCCGGTGAAAGGTGCACCTTTCACCTCCTTGTTCTCCTCTCCCTGGACCTTCTCCTTTTTGGTCTCTGTTGCAGTTTGTTGTTTTCTTCCCAGTCCTCTTAAATGTTGGTGTTTCTCTAGAGTCTATCATTTGCCCTTCCTTCCTTTTACTCTATAGGTTTTCTTTGCATTCCAGGGAGCTCCCCCATATGCTCATGGTTGGGTGCTTCCAGTTGACTTTTCTTGATGGCTTTGGAGTCCTGTGTTCAGCCACTGGCAGTGCAAGAGCATGAGGACATGGGCTTTAACCCCTCATCCTCTCCATCACTTGTTAACACACTAAAGCTTCCCTAAGTGAACATATACTCTATGTAAAACAAATAAACAACAACAACAAATACAAAAACTCTTGTAAAAGTAGTATGTTTGATATGGAAACTGAACCTCAAGAAGTATATTCTGATCCATTCTGCCCCAGACTACTCCTTTATAGAAATTCTGGAGCTGCCCTTGATTGTCCCCAGTTTCCCTGTGAATATATTTACTTGGACATACCATCCAAACTGGGGTCCTCATGGATCACTCCTTTCAAAGGGTATTCTGCCACAATTAACAGTGCCAAGATGTACTCTGTGTCATATGCCCAAAACTCCCAATCATCCTAAACTCTGCTTCTCCCTTAACTGAAATAGCCAACCAGTCCCGGGATCACCACTGCCTTAATTTCTTTCATCTGTGATGGACTTTGCTTCATTATATTTTAATTATTTGATGAATGTCTGTTTCTTTCACTAGCATTTTTATGTTCCCACTATCTACCATGATTTTTATGTGGTAGTAAATGCTCAATGAATACTTTCATACATAGAAATAAATTTATAAGCAATCCCTAGTTCCCCAGGAATCAATGCTCTCATCTTACTGTCTTTAAAAAGTCAAAGCACTTTAAAATAATAGGTCTTCTCATCTGACTTTAAAAATGTTATATTAATAAATGTTAAGGTTATATCAAAGGGATATATGATAAAATCTTTTTATAAGTTTCTCAATTTAAAAGAAGGTTTTTTTATGTGCCACTGATACATTTTGGAACTTGTATACTTCTAATCCCTTCATTTTTTAAAAATGAAGTCCGAGGGCACCTGGGTGGCTTAGCTGATTAAGCATCTGTCTGTTGATCTCAGTTCAGGTCTTGATCTCAAGGTCATGAGTTCAAGCCCTGCATTAGGCCCCTCAGCGTGAGCCTACTTGAAAATTAAATAAAAATTTTATTTCTGTAAATTTCCTCTCTCTTAGTCCTATTGTTAATCCAATTTTTCTTACTTAATATTTCTTAGTATTACTTTGTTCATTGCATATTCTCAAATTGTGGTTTGCTGGTTCCATTTTTGTTAAATGTGTAACTGTGCCTTCCATTTGTTGTCTTTTTTATTTTTTTTAAAGATTTTATTTATTTATTTGACACAGAGAGATTACAAATAGGCAGAGAGGCAGGCAGAGAGAGAGAGAGGGAAACAGGCTCCCTGCTGAGCAGAGAGCCTGATGCCGGACTCGATCCCAGGACCCTGAGATCATGACCTGAACCGAAGGCATCGGCTTAACCCACTGAGCCACCCAGGCGCCCCCATTTGTTGTCATTTTTAAAATAGATTGTTCCCATTACACGGCAGTCCTTTCAGGACTGGCCGAGAGAGGTGTGGACTTCTCCCATCTCACTCCTAAATAAATAGCAAAAGAGAGGATAGTGTGTTCCGAATTCTAGCTGGTAACAACTTAGTTACGTAGGTTTTCCAATGATCTTAGTATCTGACCTAAGAAAAATACTCAGATAATTAAAACCTAAATTTTCAGACACCTGATTTTACTGTAACCTTCTAACCTTATTTTAACCTTCTGATCATTGTGGTTTGATGATGACTCAGGTTCAGCATTGGGGTGATGAGTTGTCTCAGATGCTGACTACTACTTCATTTTTCTGTCTTATTAGGCTGAAAACTATCTCTTCTTGAGCCTGGGTTTGTCTGGTAACACGATGCTCTTTTCGTTTGATTGCTTTTAATCTCTCTTGAGTCCCCGGAAGCCAGGTGATCATGTTTCAAGAATTGTATGACAGGGGTACGGGGTTGTTCAGTCAGTTTCACTTCAGCTCAGGTCCTGTGTCAGGCTCTCCGCTTAGCAGGGTGTCTGCTTCTCCCTCTGCACTCCCGCATCCCTGCTCATGCTCTCTCTCTTCCTCTCTCTCTCTCAAATGAGTAAATGAAATGAAAGAAAAAAAGAATTTATGATAAACTAGAGTTAGTAATTATCAAGCAAGCTCTTAAGGACAGAGTATATTTCTTTGGCATAGGGGCTTTATGAGATTTTTTTTTTCAGCTATTCAGTTAGTATTTGAGTTTCTGGACTATGTCCTGAAGGTTAGGGTTGCTGATTCTAGATAACTGGATGTATTTCCCATTCACTTGTGGTTCATCTACTGCTATATCCTTTTCATCACTATGAAGCCATGTAGGGCAGAGCAAGAGGGATTAAATTTTTAAGCTTTTATTTTAATACATTAGTTAACAGTGTTATATTAGTTTCAAATGTACAATACAGTAATTTAGCTCTTCCATACATCATCCTCTGCTCATCACAACAAATACACTCCTTAATCCCCATCATCTGTTTCACCCATCTGCCCACCCACCTCCCCTCTGGTAACCATCAGTTTGTTCTCTATAGTTAAGAGTATGTTTCTTGGTTTATTTCTCTCTCTTTCTTTTTTTGCCCCTTTGCTTGTTTCTTTTGTTTCTTAAATTCACATGTGAGTGAAACCATATGGTATTTGTCTCTCTCTGACTTATTTTGCTTAATAATAATCTCTAGCTCCACACATGTCATTGCAAATGGCATGATTTCATTCGTTTTCATGGCTGAGTAATAATCGATCTCACACACACACACACACATATGTATATCACATCTTCTTTATCCATTCATCAATTGATGGACACTTGAACTGTTCCATACTTTGGTTATTATAAATAATGCTGCTATAAACATAAGGATGCACGTATCCCTTTGAATTAGTAATTTTGTATTCTTTAAGCAAATATCTAGTAGTGCAATTGCTGCATTGTAGGATAGTTTTATTTTTAACTTTTTGAGGAACCTCCATCCTGTTCTCCAGAGTGGCTGCACCCATTTGCATTCCCACCAACAATGTCAGAGGGCTCCCCTTTCTCCATATCCTCACCAGTACCTGTTGTTTCTTGTGTTTTTGATTTTAGTGATTCTGACAGGTGTGAGGTGATACCTCGCGGTAGTTTGGTTTGTGTTTCCCTGATGAGCAGTGATGTTCAGCATCTTTTCATGTATCTGTTGGTCATCAGTATGTCTTCTTTGGAAAAATTTCTATTTGTGTCTTCTGCCCATTTTTTAATTGGATTATTTATTTTTCAGGTGTTGAGTTTTTTAAGCTCTTTATATATTTTGGATACTAATCCTTTATTGGATGTCAGTTGCAAAAATCTTCTCCCATTCTGTAGACTGCCTTTTAGTTTTATTGATTGTTTCCTTCACTGTGCAGAATCTTTTTAGTTTGACATAGTCCAGTAGTTTATTTTTGCTTTTGTTTCCCTTGCCTCAGGAGACATCTAGAAAGAAGCTGCTACAGCTGATGTGAAAGAGGTAATTGCCTGTGTTCTCTAGGATTTTTATGATTTCAGGTCTCACATTTAGGTGTTTAATCCCTTTTGAATTTATTTTTTTGTATGGTGTTAAGAAAGTGGTCCAGTTTTCCCAGTGCCCATTGTTGGAGAGACTTTTTCCAGTGGATGTTCTTTCCTGCTTTGTTGAAGATTAATTGACCATATAGTTGTGGGTTTATTTCTGGGCTTTCTATTCTGTTCCATTCATCTATGTGTCTACTTTGGTGCCAGTACCATACTGTCTTGATCGCTACAACTTTGGAACTTTAATCTTTGGTGATGGAGGGCCTGCTCCCAATTTTTCTACACCCAAAGCACATATTCATGAATCTTGTTGCTGTTAGTTCACTGCCAGAGCCCCTGTCTCTTTATCAAGATTATTAGTGTCTGCACATGCATACGGCACTCTCTTGCTGGAGAGTGTGCACAGCAGGAAGGACTAGGTACTGTGGTAGAGTGTGGGAAACAAACTAAATATGAGTTTTCTATAAGGGGTTTGATGCTAACTTATATTTTAGAATGTGTTATACAATTTCTATCAGTATCTATTAGTTACATAAAAAATTGCTATCAATGCTATCAATTGCTATCAATAAAAATGTGAAATTATTTGGGGCACCTGGGTGGTTCAGTGGGTTAAGCCTCTGCCTTTGGCTCAGGTCATGATCTCAGGGTCCTGGGATCAAGCCCGAACCCGCATTGGGCTCTCTGCTCAGTGGGGAGCCTGCTTCCCTCTCTCTCCTGCCTGCCTCTCTGCCTACTTATGATCTCTCTCTCTGTGTCGAATAAATAAATAAAAATCTTTAAAAAAATTTAAAAATGTGAAAGAATTCTTATACCCCATTATTTTACTTTTTCAAAATTTGAGCTGTTGTATTTGTTTCTTAGAGCATCAGGCAGCCAGATTCCAAGCCTGACTTAGAAAGTCACTCACTTATGCCTAGAACCTGGGCATGTTACTTAGTGTCTCTGTGTCTGGGTCTTCCTGGTGATAAATGATAAAATAAAATTATTGAGATACTATATATGTAAAGTACTTAGAATAATATGTGGATTATTATATTATAATTGGATTATATATAATATTGCATATTATATATAATAATGTGTGGATTATATATTATAAAGTACTTAGAATAATGTGTGGAATAAGAACTTAGAATAATGTGTGGAGTTCAACAGTGGTAATATTATTCTGTATTTTTTTTTCTGCAGAAGACATTTGAAAGTAAATTTTCATATATCTTCAAACTTAGGCCTTCTGGAATCTTCTGTCATCTCCAAAAGAATGTTTTGTTTGAACTACTTAAGCCTTAAGCAATTCAACGTAATTCAAATTTTAAGTTTTGTCCCAGCTTTCACAAGGAATCTGGTAAAATTATTTTACCTTTTACATAGGACTTTATTTTAAAGTAAGAACAAAATATTTGCTGTATTCTCCATGGTTTACTCTTTTCTCTCTTTTTAAACACATCTGACTTCCAGGCAGTTGTTAGGCCCTAGAGATACAACAGTAAAAACAGTGAAAAAAGCACATGTTCCCCCAGTGTAACAAGGGAGGCAGGCTGTCTTACCTTTAATCACAGGGTAATTCAATTCTACTAAGCCCTGGTCTTTAGATCTATGAGAGCATTTAACAGGGAGGACTCACTGTCATTGACTGACTGGGTCTAAGTTTTGATAAGTACTATATTTGTAATTGTTCATTTTTAATCTCTGAAAGGATGTGTTTCTATGATGTTGACTCTTGTATTATGTTTTTCTATCACACATTTTTCTTTATTTTCTAAAGTTTAATCTAGTTTTTAAAAGGTCCAACTTGTACATTTACTTACATACATTTCTGTTTCATAATTTATATCATTTTGCTCTTACTGATGTCAGTTCCTTTTACTTTGGTTGATTTTATCGGCCTTTTCCTACCTTCTGCAGTAGCACTGTAGACTGTTCAGGAGAAAAACAAACGGAGAACTGTGTGTCTCTCACCTCTGCTCCAGTAAAATGGCGTATTTGTACCGGAGTAGCATATCCTTGACAGGAATCGCAGGAAGTACTATGAGTCTGAGGCCTCCTGGGAACAGGAGAGTTGTCCCGCCGCTGGTTTCTCCATGTCTCTGCTTGCTTCGGTTTTGCTTTGCTTTTCTGCTTGATGTTTTCCAGCCTCCCTTACTTCACCATCCTCTCTCCCTCCTTTCCTGTCTTCATCCCTTCCTTTATCCTTTCCCTTCCTCAAGTCTTTTTCCTTCCATTCCCGAATCCCGCCCCACCCCGCCTTTTTTTCTTTTTTTTCTCCCACATACAAACATGTTTCAAAAGTTGAAAAATCCCCTGCTTAGAAACTTCTGACTTTTGGATCAAGGTGAAATGATCAGCAGAGGCCATATGCTATCCATTTGTTACATGCTCAGAAAACCTGAAGAAGAAAACTCCTACAGCCTTTTAAATCCTAGTCACCTAGGTTTTATCACTCTCTTGATAGTATTTTTGTTCTCTCAGAAAGCAGTGAGTCGACCATCAAGAAATTGGGTCACTGCCCCTTTAAGTGGAAACTGCCTTGAGGGGCCCCGGGAGCTGGGGACTCCTTCCTGCCGAGCTGGGTCCGCCAGAGTGTCAGTTGGCCTGAGTGGGAAGAGAGGCGCCCGGAGAGCGAAGGTGGCTTGCACGGCAGCGGCGTGCGTATCTAGAAACCTTTTCTGTGGCCTAGCGACGGTAGTTCATGGCCCCGCCGGTGTCCTAGACGGTGTTTATTCCCTCGAAAGGCAGTTGGCTCCTCAGTCCTCGTCCTGGAGGCTGAAATCAGGTTCAGTTCCGTCATTTGTGTTTTTCCTTCCTAGTTGGGACTTTATAAAAGCTGTTTTTAAAACCACTTGGAAGATTACTTGAGGTTTGTGAAAGGAGTTTTCCTCCCTTGGGGTGTTGACCCAGAGGAGTTGTATGGAGGCCCGTTTTAGTGAATGATTTTTAAGAATTCAGTTGTGTAGCAACTCTGTCATTTGGTTCATCCGTTGTGAGTTGACTTAACACTGTAGATCTTGCGGAATTTTATATGAAGCTTTTCTGCCCCAAGATATTACCTTTGTTTATTCATGCTTGAGAATGATGTTAGCTGTACTTCGGGATGTTTTCAAAATAGAAGACTTTAAATTTATTTGTGAAGCAGCAGCAGTTGTGTGAAATGTTCAAAATTTTTGTGAATGCTTTTTAGAGCTGGCAAATTCTAGGTTAATGTTTAGTGTGTGTGTGTATATACATATATATATACACATTTGTGGTGGTGTTTCTATAATTACACTGATTTGAATTTGGAAAAATTGCCCACCCACTCCTATAATTTCTACGTCAATATAAAATACTTAAGAGAAGTTGGTGTTAATTTTTCAAATTAAGAATTAACTTAGAATTACATTTTTAAAACCATTTAAATTTCAAAATGAGCTGTTAACTGGCTTAAAATTTGAGCAAATAGGTGTAGGAATTTTGCAGTTGGCTCACTATGAAGAGATGTAGATTAAAGCTTGTTTTAAAGGGAGATGGCTCAAAAGGATAATGGACAAATACACTTTTAAGTCTTTTATAATTAAATCTGTGGGTTCACAAATATTAACAGTTTGAAGAAAAGATATTCATTAGAGCTGAAATTGCAAATGGGAAATCTTCTCCTTATCATATATGAAAATTCTTGAATCTTAAAGGAGAAATAAGCTTTTTGCCTAAATTATCCCTTGCATAGGATGGCAAATTTTTCTAATTGTATTAAAGAAAAACTAATTCATTTATTAGTTCTAATTTATTTTGATTAATGGGTTCCGGAAATGTTTGCAAACTTTCTAATAAGGTCGTCGCATGATTTCAGAGCACTAAGCGGACTAAGAAATCATTTACTATATGATTACTAATGGTCAAATGATATTTATTTTTATAACAATATAAATGCAGATGGAAAGATTGTTTTTTAAGAAAATGTTGAAATAATTTAGATTTTAGTTGTTGACAAATAGATAATGAGGAATTATTATATTTAAGATGTAATTTTTTTAGAGCTAGCTTATGATGATTTTAAAAAGACACACTTTAGTTAAACCAAATAGAATTTATGATTCACAAATAATATCCCACTGAAATGAATGGTTAATTGAAAATATTTTGGATATGTAGGATACATTTCACCTCAGCTGTAGCATTAAATAATCTTATTTGCCTACCTATTTTGGGATAGACTTGCCTCCCTGATGATTGGCTTTAGAAGCAACTTAATACTCTATAAGTGCCTTTACATGCATTGTCTCATTTGGATCCTTGGAATAACTTGTGAGGGAAGGTAAGGTAAATATTTTTATCCTTATTTTAACATTTTATTTATTTATTTGACAGAGAAAGAGATCACAAGTAGGCAGAGAGGCAGGCAGAGAGAGCAGGGGGAGGAGGCTCCCTGCTGAACAGAGAGCAAGATGTGGGGCTCGATCCCAGGACCCTGAGACCATGACCTGAGCCGAAGGCAGAGGGTTAACCCACTGAGCCACCCAGGCAACCCTTATCCTTATTTTATAAGTGAAGAAATTGAGCTCAAGAGATAGCTACTTAAGGAAGCATATGGCTAATGAGAATAGGTTCCAATCTTTTAGCTCCTGTGTTTATTTTTTTAGTATATATTTAGCACATTTTAAGTATGCTCAGTAAACATTTGTCAAATGAATTAGCAGAAATAATTTTCACCATAAATAATATATACTCATTAAAGATTTAACTAGAAATCTCTTTAATAAAACTAATACCATATTTTATTGGCAATTTTTGTTTATTTATTTATTTAACATATAATGTATTATTTGTTTCAGGGGTGCAGATCTGTGATTTGACAGTCTTACACAATTTACAGCACTCACCATCGCACATACCCTCTCCAGTGTCCATCACCCAGCCACCTCATCCCTCCCACCCCAGGCCCCTCCAGCAACCCTCAGTTTGTTTCCTGAGACCAAGAGTCTCTTATGGTTTGTCTCCCTCTCTGGTTTCATCTTGTTTCATTTTTCCCTCCTTCCCTCTATGATCCTCTGTCTTGTTTCTCAAATTCCTCACATCCATGAGATCATATGATAATTATCTTTCTCTGATTGACTTATTTTGCTTAGCATAATAGCTTCTAGTTCCATCCATGTCATTGCAAATAGCAAGATTTTTTTGATGGCTGCATAATATTCCATTGTGTGTGTATGTGTATGTATGTATATATATATATACATATATACATACCATATCTTCTTTATCCATTCTGCTGTTGATGGACATCTAGATTCTTTCCATAATTTGGCTATCTTGGACATTGCTGCTGTAAACATTGCGGTTCACGTGCCCCTTCAGATCACTACATTTGTATCTTTAGGATAAATACCCAGTAGTGCAATTGCTGGGTCATAGGATAGCCCTATTTTCAACTTTTTGAGGAACCTCCATGCTGTTTTCCAGAGTGGCTGCACCAGCTTGCATTCCTACCAGCAGTGGAGGAGGGTTACCCTTTCTCTGCATCCACGCCAACACCTGTCATTTCCTGACTGGTTAATTTTAGCCGTTCTGACTGGTATGAGGTGATATCTCACTGTGGTTTTGATTTGTATTTCCCTGATGCCGAGTGATGTTGAGTACTTTTTCATGTGTCTGTTGGCCATCTGGATGTCTTCTTTGCAGAAATGTCTGTTTATGTCCTCTGCCCATTTCTTGATTGGATTATTTGTTCTTTGGGTGTTGAGTTTGAGAAGTTCTTTATAGATTTTGGATACTAGTCCTTTATCTGATATGTCATTATCTGATATGTCATTTGCAGATATCTTCTCCCATTCTGTCTGTTGTCTTTTGGTTTTGTTGACTGTTTCTCTTGCTGTGCAAAAGCTTTTGATCTTGATGAAGTCCCAATAGTTCATTTTTGCCTTTGCTTCTCTTGCCTTTGGTGATGTTTCTAAGAAGAGGTTGCTGTGGCTGAGGTTGAAGAGGTTACTGCCTATGTTCTTCTCAAGGATTTTGATGGATTCCTTTCTCACACTGAAGTCTTTCATCCATTTTGAGTCTATTTTCATGTGTGGTGTAAGGAAATGGTCCAGTTTCGTTTTTTCTGCATGTGGTTATCCAATTTTCCCAACACCATTTGTTGAAGAAACTGTCTTTTCTCCATTGGACATTCTTTCCTGCTTTGTCGAAGATTAGCTAACCATAGAGTTGAGGGTCCATTTCTGGGCTCTCTATTCTGTTCCATTGATCTATGTGTCTGTTTTTGTGCCAGTACCATACTGTCTTGATGATTGCAGCTTTGTAATAGAGCTTGAAGTCTGGAATTGTGATGCTGCCAGCTTTGGTTTTCTTTTTCAACATTCCTCTGGCTATTTGGAATCCTTTCAGATTCCATATAAATTTTAGGATTATTTGTTCCATTTCTTTGAAAAAAATTGATGGGATTTTGATAAGGATTGATATGTAGATTGCTTTAGGTAGCATAGGCGTTTTCACAATATTTGTTCTTCCAATCCATGAGCATGGAACATTTTTCCATCTCTTTGTGTCTTCCTCAATTTCTTTCATGAGTATTCTTTAGTTTTCTTTGGTTAGATTTATTCCTAGGCATCTTGTGGCTTTAGGTGCAATAGTGAATGAGATCAATTCCTTAATTTCTCTTTCTTCTGTCTTGTTGTTGGTGTATAAAAATGCAACTGATTTCTGTGCATTGATTTTCTATCCTGACACATTACTGAATTTCTCTACAAGTTCTAGCAGATTTGGAGTGGAGTCTTTTGGGTTTTCCATCTAAAGTATCATATCATCTGCAGAGAGTGGCAGTTTGACTTCTTTGCCAATTTGGATGCCTTTAATTTCTTTTTGTTGTCTGATTGCTGAGGCTAGGACTTCTAGTACTATGTTGAATAGCAGTGGTGATAATGGACATCCCTGCCTGTTCCTGACCTTAGCAGAAAAGTTCTCAGTTTTTCTCCATTGAGAATGATACTCACTGTGGGTTTTTCATAGATGGCTTTGATGATATTGAGCTATATACCCTCTATCCCTACATTTTGAAGAGTTTTGATCAAGAAAGGATGCTGTACTTTGTCAAATGCTTTTTCAGCATTTATTGAGAGTACCCTATGGTTCTTGTTCTTTCTTTTATTAATGCATTGTATCACATTGATTGATTTGCTGGTGTGGAACCAACCTTGCAGCCCAGGAATAAATCCCACTTGGTTGTGGTGAATAATCCTTTTAATATACTGTTCGATCCTATTGGCTACTATTTGGGTGAGAATTTTTGTATTCATCAGGGATATTGGTCTGTAATTCTCCTTTTTGATGGGGTCTTTGTCTGGTTTTGGGATCAAGGTAATACTGGCCTAATAAAATGAGTGTGGAAGCTTTCCTTCCATTTCTGTTTTTTGGAACAGTTTCAAGAGAATAGGTATTAATTCTTCTCTAAATGTTTGGTAGGATTCCCCTGGGAAGCCATTTGGACTTGGGCTCTTGTTTGTGGGGAGATTTTTGATGACTGCTTCAATCTCTTTACTGGTTATGGGTCTTTTCAGGTTTTCTATTTTTTTTTCTGGTTCAGTTTTGTAGTTTTTTGTTTTTTTTTTAAAGATTTTATTTATTTGACAGACAGAGATCACAAGTAGGCAGGGAGGCAGGCAGAGAAGAGGAGGAAGCAGGCTCTCCGCGGAGCAGAGAGCCCTACACGGGGCTTGATCCCAGGACCCCAGGACCACAACCCGAGCCAAAGGCAGAGCCCCCTAACCCACTGAGCCACCTAGGCGCCCCTCAGTTTTGTAGTTTATACTCCTCTAGGAATGCATCCATTTCTTCCAGATTGTCTAATTTGCTGACATATAGGTGCTCATAATATGTTCTTATAATTGTTTGTGTTTCTTTGGTATTTGTTATGATCTCTCCTTTTTTATTCATGATTTTATTAATTTGCATCCTTTCTCTTTTCTTTTTGATAAGTCTGGCCAGGGGTTTACAGTCTTATTAATTCTTTCAAAGAACCAGCTCCTGATCTCTTCTACTGTTCTTTTGGCTTCTTTTTCATTGATTTCTGTTCTGATCTTTATTATTTCTCTTCTCCTGCTGGGTTAGGCTTTATTTGCTGTTCTTTCTCCAGGTCGTTTAGGTGTGGGATTAGGCTGTGTATTTGATACCTTTCTTTTTTTCTTGAGAAAGGCTTATATTGCTATAACTTTTCCTCTTACAACCACCTTTGCTGCATCCCAAAGATTTTGAACAGTTTTGTTTTCATTTTCATTTATTTCCATGAATTTTTTTTTCTTCTGTAATTCTGTAATTTCCTGGCTGACCCATTCATTCTTTAGTAGGATACTCTTTAGCTTCCACGTATTTGAGTTCTTTCCAAATTTCCTCTTGTGGTTGAGTTTTAGTTTCAAAGCATTGTGGTCTGAAAATATGCAGGGATGATCCCAGTCTTTTGGCACCAATTGAGACCTGATTTGTGACCCAGGATATGATCTATTCTGGAGAATGTTCCGTGTGCACTAGAGAGGAAGTGTATTCTGCTCCTTTGGGATGGAATGTTCTGAATGTATCTGTGATGTCCATCTGGTCCAGTGTGTCATTTAAAGCCTTTATTTACTTGTTGATCTTTTGCGTAGATGATCTGTCCTTTTCAGTGAGGGGGTGTTAAAGTCACCTAATATTATTGTATTACTGTCATTGTGTTTCTTTGATTTTGTTATTAATTGGTTTATATAATTGGCTGCTCCCATGTTAGGGACATATATATTTAAAATTTTAGATCTTGTTGGACAGACCCTTTGAGTATGGTATAATGTCCTTTCTCATCACTTATTATAGTCTTTGGTTTAAAATCTAATTTGTCGGGACGCCTGGGTGGCTCAGTTGGTTAAGCGGCTGCCTTCGGCTCAGGTCATGATCCCAGCGTCCTGGGATCGAGTCCCGCATCGGGCTCCTTGCTCAGCAGTGGGCCTGCTTCTCCCTCTGCCTGCCACTCTGTCTGCCTGTGCTCTCTCTCTCTATCTGACAAATAAATAAATAAAATCTTAAAAAAAAAAAACAATCTAATTTGTCTGATATAAGGATTGCCACCCCAGCTTTCTTTGGATGTCCATTAGCATGGTAAATGGTTTTCCACCCCCTCACTTTAAATCTGGAGGTGTCTTCAGGTCTAATATGAGTCTCTTGCAGACAGCATATCGATGGGTCTTGTTTTTTATCCATTCTGATACCCTGTGTCTTTTGATTAGGGCATTTAGCCCATTTACATTCAGGGTAATTATTGAAAGATATGAATTTAGTGCCATTGTATTGCCTGTAAGGTGATTGCTACTGCGTATTATCTTTGTTCCTTTCTGGTCTGTGTTACTTTTAGGCTCTCTCTTTGCTTAGAGGACCCCTTTCAATATTTCCTTTAGGGCTGGTTTGATGTTTGCAAATTCGTTGTTTTTGTTTTGTCCTGAAAGCTTTTTATTTTTCTTTGTATTTTCAATGACAGCCTAGCTGGATATAATATTCTTGGCATATTTTTCTCGTTTAGTGCTCTGAATATATGATGACAGTCCTTTCTGGTTTGCCAGTTCTCTGTGGATAGGTCTGCTGCAAGTCTAATATTTCTACCATTGTAGGTTGTAGACCTCTTGTCCTGAGCTGCTTTCAGGATTTTCTCTTAGTCTATGAGACTTGTAAGTTTTACTATTAGAAGACAGCATGTTGGCCTATTTCCATTGATTTTGAGGGGGTTTCTCTGAGCCTCCTGGATTTTGACACCTGTTTCCCTCCCCAAATTAGGGAAGTTCTTTGCTATAATTTGCTCCAGTATACCTTCTGCCCCGTCTCTCTTTCTTCTTCTTCTGGGATCCCAATTATTCTAATAGTTTCATCTTATGGTATCACTTATCTCTTGAATTCTCCCCTCATGATCCATTAGTTGTTTAGTTCTCTTTTTCTCAGAAAGCTTCTTTATTCTCCATCATTTGGTCTTCTATATCACTAATTCATTTGGTCTTCTATATCACTCATTCTCTCTTTTGTCTCATTTATCCTAGCAGTAAAAGCCTCCATTTTTTAGTGTACTTCATTAATAGCTTTGTTTATTTCAACTTGGTTAGATTTTAGTTCTATAGGGATTCTCTAGTATCTTCTATGCTTTTTTCAAGCCCAGCTAGTATCTTTATAATTGTCATTCTAAACTCTAGTTCTGACATGTTACTAATGTCCATATTATTAGGTTCTTAGCATTAGTATTGCCTCTTGTTCTTTTTTTTTGAGGTAAGTGTTTCGTTTTGTCATTTTGTCCAGAGAAGAATAGATGAATGAGAGAACAAAATGCTAAAAGGGTAACTAACAATGGCCCCAGAAAAATATACACTAAACAAATCAGAAGAAAAACAAAACTGGGGGGAAAAGAAAGGAAAAAATTTAAAAAAGGTATGATCAGGCTAGTGAATAGAACAGAGTAGAACAGAGCTACACACTTAATTTTGGGTGTATTTTGGTCTGCTAGAAGAAACTGCCTCCTAAAATTTTAAAGAAAGAAAAACATTACACACACACACACACATACACACAACAACATACATACATATATACAAGAGTAAGGGTAAATATAATGAAAGGTGGAATATGACTGTAAAGATGAAAACTAAAAAAGATTCTAAAAGAGGAATTGATAAGAAGTTGGTTGAAAAAGAAAAAAAAAAAAGACAGAATGTGATCAGGTGGGAGACTAGAAGAAAGCCATACACTAGATTTAGGGTATATTTTGGTCTGTTAGTAAAAACTGTACCTCATGGTTTTAAAGAAAGAAAAACTTAAATGTATACAAAAATAAAGTAAAATAAAATGAAGGAATGAATATGACTGTAAAAATGAAAATTAAAAAAGATTTTTAAAAAGGTATTGACAAGGGGCACCTGGGTGGCTCAGTGGGTTAAAGCCTCTGCCTGCGGCTTAGGTCATGATCCCAGAGTCCTGGGATGGAGCCCCACATCAGGCTCCCTGCCCTGCGGGGAGCCTGCTTCCTCCTCTCTCTCTCTGCCTGCCTCTCTGCCTACTTGCGATCTCTGTCAAATAAATAAATAAAATATTTAAAAAAAAAGGTATTGACAAGACAAGATGTTGGTTAAAATAGGATAAGATGTTAGTTAAAGAAAATTTTAAAAATTAACTTTGAAAGACTAAGGAATCATGGGAAAAAGTCATGAAATATATGTGCAGTATTTCTCTAGTGCCAGAGTTTCGCAGTTCTTATTGATCGGTAAACTTAGTCTTGGCTGGATGTTCTTATAGATCTTCTAGGGGAGGGGGCTATTGCAGTGATTCTCAAATGTCTTTGCCCTGGGTGGAGTTGTACCATCCTTGCCAGGGGCCAACCCAAGTAACCTGCTTGGGTTTGCTCTCAGGAGCTTTTGGTCCATGAAAGCTTTCTCTTCAGCTTTGGAGGATGAGAATGAAAATGGCAGCCTCCCAATCTCCAGCCCTGGAGGAGCTGAGAGCTCAGGGGTCCCCCTCTTCAGTGAGCCCTCAGAGAAAAGCAGTCAATAACTCCTGTCTCCCTGGTCTCCAGCCTCACTCCTTGTTAACCCAGCCTGTGACCAAGTGTATCTATCTCTGGCTCCATTTGGAGTCTCCAAACCCAGTACATTCCTGCAGCATGTTCCTGCCCACTCCTCCCAATGGAGGAAGTGGGGGGGCTCTTCCTGGATCTGCCACTTGTGGAGTCCCTGCTTGAAGAGCAGTGGCCCGACTGTGTTGCCGATCATGGTTTATGGCAACTCTGAGCTGAGAGCCCACTCCTCAGTTCACTCTTTGCAGCTGGCTTCCCCACTCTGATACCTGGGAGCTCTGCTGCACTCAGGCACCCCTGGTCTCTCTGTGACCCTAAGGGTCCCAAGACCACACTGTCCCAGTGAGGATTCCACTCCCTGCTTAGCTACTGGAGCGACGTTCCTCCATGGGGTAAACTTCTGAAAGTTCTGATTTTGTGCTCCACTGCTCTATCATTTGCTGGTAGCCAGCTTATGGAGTCTTCTTCCCCACTCCCCCTTCCCCACCCCGCTGCAATCTGTCTTCCCATATATCGCCTTGGATTCACTTCTCTGTATGTCCGACCTTCCAGAAAGTGGTTGATTTTCTGTTCATAGAATTGCTGCTATTCTTTTCATCTATCTCCTGTTGAGTTTGTAGGTGTTTGATAACTATCTAGCTGAATTCCTGGGACCAGGCGAAATTTAAGTCTCCTACTCCTCCACCATCTTGCTAAACACTTTTATTGGCAATTTAAAAGCTGATCATAGACCTGGTCTGAGTGAAGAAGGTTATCTAGGGAAGTTTATGTCCAATTTTAGGGACATGCAGGGAGAAAATAAAGAAGAGCTATTCATCTTATCAAGAAAGCTAAAAGGGGAAATGGAGTAAAGGAAGGGCTTTGAGAGAGCTTTTAAAGGTGGTGATTTGTTACAACAATGGAATTTAAGGCAGATGAACTTACAAATCTTTGTTTCTTGAGTTTTCTTGAATCTTCTCTTTTTCTGAGTTTACTTATGGAACTTATAGGTAATACTGATATCCTTGTTTCTCCTGTAGCCACTTAGCAGATTATTTTCTGTGGAGAGAAAAGATTAAAGACGGTGGAAATATATATTTGCTTAATAATTGGTAGTGTCACGATCCTTGGTAAAAATTTTTGTTTTGTACCTTTATTAATGCCAGTCTCAACTCTGTGTAGTACAAGACTTTATACTACAAACACATTTAGCAAAGCGGAATGTGTTTTTAGTGGAGCTTCTCTGGGGAATGATTTTGAAGATGGAAGGAATGGGCAAAAATAGGTACCTCGAAACAATGTTTAGCTGCCTTTCTTCTCAAATTCTTTTACACTCTTTACATACTTCTTTTGAAATACTTGGTAGTAGATCATCTCTGTGTCTCTCCTACTAAAATATAAAATTTTGAGGGTAAAGATTGAGTTTTCATGTTTTTGTCAGATAAGAACAAAAAGAGGTAACTTTTAAATGGATGAGAATTGAGAGAAAAATCAGATATGTTAATGGTTATGAATATCTGAGGGATTCATACCAGCATGCATGGTAAAAAATGCTGCTTTATACAAAAAAAGAGAAGGTTGTGAGATAAAAGAGATAACCAGCATTTGTCAAAGAAGTAAATTCAAATGATACGTTAGATCTCAAAAATGACAGTTGTTGCCCTGTGCTCTTTCCTGAAAGTTTTAACAGAATAAATGCTGCTTAAAGTCATCCTTAACAGAAAAGCAATTTAGCCAAAAGATCTGATTATCTTTTCAGAAACATTTTAGCAGCTATTCTATTTTTATCTGTATAAATCTCTATTCTGTAGGATATGGTGGTTAGTACAGGTTATCTGTCCTCTGAGTCTCAGTGTCTTTATTGATAAGTTGGGGATAATAACAGTACCTCCTTCACAAGGTTAACAGGAGGATTATTAAATACAATAGATCAGGTAAAGTACAAAGCACAGAGTTATAGGTACTCTCAAGATTCAGGTTTTTGACCTACATAAATAGAATTTCATATGATTCAGTGTCATATTATTGTCATCATTTTTTTTTGTAATTGGTGTTCAGATTTTCACAGAATAAATTTTCAATCCTTTATATGTCAAAAGAGACTTGGTTTTCTAAAAGGAATTGTTATAGATGGTGTTCTGAAAATGACAGTGGTCCTACATTTTTATATACTATTTTAAAACTAACCGTATTTATGTCAACATGTTAAGAAACAATCTTTATTTACACTTGTTGAGTCTGAACAGTTTAAGAATTATGAAATATACATAGTAAAGGTATAAGGGAAATTTACATGTAGTCCTACTTCATGGTTTGAAGTTGATCAAGCAGTGCTATATTGTGGGCAGTAAAAATTTTGCAGTTCTGTTTATATAACATGACAGTTATTGAACTACAGAAAGAAGAACGTGATCCATAATTGCTACAAAAAATTTACTGAGTGTTCCAAGTGCGTACAGTTACATTTCTACGCTTTAAGAGAGAATTTAGCTTTGACCTTAGAAACAATTTCTTTAAGTCAAACACAGGCAATTTGATAAATTCCTATAAATTTCAGGGAACATTAACATCAATAAATGCTATATTACTTTGATATTTTTTGAAATAAGCACTTTTTTAAGAGTCTCATGCTCTACCGACTGAGCTAGCCGGGCACATGAAATAAGCAATTTTTAAAAAATCAAATTTTGTTTTAAAATACGAAGTAGTGAAGTACTTTTGAATAGGTACCACAAGGTGGCAGAATTGTATTTTGCAGATTTTTTTTGCTTTGATGTACAGCAAACGCTTGGTTATCTAATGTCAGAAGTTTTCCATGTGATTAACTGTTAAGTATATTCTATACCAGAACTTTTAAATTTTAACGTTTCTGGTGGAAAAGTTGCTAAACTACATTCCGTGCTTTCCTGAATTTGTAAGCAGAAGATGAGGCTAAGTTGCCATTGATCAGGAAGCCATTTGAATACCAGTTATTGGACTGCATTAAGATGACGTGATAGGTGAAGGTGGTGTGGAGGGAATGAGGACTGATCCCAGCAGAGACTGGATTTTTGTGCTCTTAAAAGCTGTGCCTGACGTCAGCTCGCCTTTGGCTTATCAACATTTTTTCCTATTAAAGTGAAGTGAATATCAAGTGCCAGGCTCTGGCATGATTGTTTTGTGCAAGATTAAATAACAAATGAAGGCAGACATTGCCTTCTCCCAGGGCATTTTGTGACAGGTTGTTGGAGGGAAGGAAAAATAAACTATGGGGCCTTGAAAATTTGTCATCAGTGGGCCCTCTAGACAGTGAGGAATAGGATTCTGTAGTGCAGTTATGTAGATCATTAGAAACTGATGTAACTGCTTGTGTAGCAACTTCAAGAAATCTTATTATAATATTTTAGACCCTGAATTGTGCATAATTTGCATGAATGAGATAATATTGATTACAAAAGATATGTCTAGGTGTGAGTGCATTTCCCTGGTGACTCTTGTTTTTCTGATCTAGTCATTGAAGAGCTTTTCCAAGGCAATCTGTGTCTTTATTGGTGATACAATAAGCATTGGGTAAAATCTTCAGTCTCTTGGACTTCTCAGTTTATTTCTGGATGCCGCTTTTGACCACAGCTTCTCTCTCTCCTTCTGAATACTTCCAGGTCTAGAGTTGTTCTGTGTGTCTGTTGCAAAAAACTGGACTATAGAGAGGTTTTCTTCTGGATTTCATTCCTTTATTAGTCATTTGCATATTTTAAAAATCTTTTACGATACTATGTATAGAATTCATTAGACCGAATATCAGAATGAATCAATTCGACCTCACATAAGCAGTAAGAAAACAGTAGTTGAGCACTGCTGATTAAGGGGAAGGGAAGAGGACTTGGTCTCCAGCAGCAGCCCCGTGTTTCTCTGGCTCTGGCAAATGTTCATCTACCTGCCTGCCATTTTTCTGCTCTCCATAGTGATCATCAGCTCACGGAGGGTTGTGTTTTTGCCTTCATCTTTCACTCGGCCCTTCTGAGATAACTGGAGACCTCTCACAAGTGCTCTGGAGAAACCACAGAATGACTGATAAGTAGCTCCATCTGAAATGGATATAAGAGCATAGACATTTGATCCTTTCTTCTCAGTTCTCCTTGGTAGTAACAACTTTTTTTTTTTTTTTTTTTTTTACTTCTAGTAGATGAAGTGGTATAAGTTTCATGACTTAAATAGATGGATAAATTTTCCTAACTTGTAATTTTAGAATGTATACGTTTTCTTCCTGGCAAGATACTATATGTTTTTTAGTAAAAATATCTTATTCAGGATTTGCAAACTGTTTTTGTGGGTTATATAAAAGATTCGTACTTGAAGAACAGGCTAAACCCACCCTGTTGCATTAGGACAGTTTTTGTGTAATTGTACATTCTGAAACTAAATTAACTTTGAGATTACCTGAAAGGTCAGGTGCAAGACCTCAGCTGTGTTAACATCCTCTTCCATGCTCTGCGAAACATATAAGTATTAACAAGTAGCTCACCTGAGATGGTACCAAGTTTGAACATTTAACTCTAAGATAGCTAGAATCTCCTTGAAAGGATTTAAAGAATTAGCCCACAGTTTAAGTGTTTTCTCATTCTAAATGTAGTTTTAAGATATATTTAGTTCTTGCTTTGGTGAGGGAATTTGGGGTTAAAAAATGCATTGTAGTTGAATTTTTAAAGAAAGAAGTTACAGTTGGTTAAGGGGCATTTAGTTACAGACTTGGAACGCCAAGCTAAAGAGTGGGATTTTATCCTATAGGTACTGTCTAATCATTAAAGGACTCAACAGAATAGGCAACTGACAAGAAAATTAGGAAAATTCTAAGAAAATCTGGAAGCAGTGTGCAGGATGAATTTGTTTGGATCTGGCTGGATAGAGATTGGGACCAGATTGACTAAGTGATATGATGATAATCTGGAAGTCTTATATGGGTCTGGATTAGGGGGTGGCAGTGGGAATAGAGAAAAGGCAGAGATATTATCAGGGAAGAACTGATAGGGCATAGCAAATTGCTAAGTGTTTAAGAAAAAAGTGTTATATAAAATTTCTATTTTTGTCAGAGACAGAAGTCTTAGACATAAGCTCGTCCTTCTACAGGAAAACTATTTCTGTACATTTAGCATATTTCAAACTCTTCATTATAAAGGAGATAATGCTAATTGATGTAAAGCTCAACAGTGGAAGATACTGTTGATTTTGAGCCTGATTTCGAAGAATGATATAGCTAAAAATGACTTTGAAAGATCATGGTGTAGTGGTTCTCAGATACTATTAATCTCAGAATCACTTGGTTTATTGGGGATGGGGGAGGGTATTCTAAAGGCTGCAGAATGTCATGGTTAAGAGCACAGACTGTATGTAGGTCTGCAGGTTTGAAACCTGGATCTACCCTTTATCATGGGCAAGCTACTTAATCTGTGTCCCGGTTAACTCTTAGGGTCCTTCCAGGAACTAAATCAGATGAAATATAAAAAGTGCATAGACGGTTGTCTGGCACATCGGAAATGCTGAATAAATGGGAGCAGCTATTGTTCCGATTCATTTATCATTTCCTACCTCTGGAGATTGCAGTCCATACCTTTGACATTGAGCTTAGGAATCTGTATTTTTAAAATATCCCTTTCCGTGACTCTGATCACTAAGTGTAAAAACTCGTTGCAACCTGCTTTTTTCTACCTCCCTATAATAGGACTGTTTAAACTACTCTAACCATTTTTATCCTTTATTTTGATGTTCCAAAGATGGCCATGTTTTAAAATAGTATGTGCTAGTATTTCAGCATGCTCTATCAGGAACTCTGAATAGTGTACCTAAATCCCTCTGGAAATTCCTCCAAGCCTCCCCCACCCCTTTTCTCCCCACTTTGCCCCTCCAGTGGAACTGAGGCTCCTAGCTCTTAGGTTCCAGCCCCACATGCTGACTCTCCCAGAAGCTGAGATCAGTGCTCTTTTGGTCTTAGACCTCACACTCCAGCTCTGATTGTTTCCAGCCCTACCTGTGCCCTCAGAAATATCCCTGTAAATTTTATTGGTGATAATGAATATACAGTCTTATTTACAGTTACAACTGCAAAGTTTTTAAATGCATAAATAATTTCAGGTTTTTTCTGTTTTTGTTTCGTTTTTTTTAAAGATTTTATTTATTTATTTGTTAGAGAGAGAGTGCACGAGCACAGGCAGACAGAGTGGCAGGCAGAGGCAGAGGGAGAAGCAGGCTCCCTGCCAAGCAAAGAGCCCGATGTGGGACTCGATCCCAGGACGCTGGGATCATGACCTGAGCCGTAGGCAGCCGCTTAACCAACTGAGCCACCCAGGCGTCCCTAGTTTTGTGGTTCTTAGCCCTGGCTTCATATTGAAATCACCTGGGGAACTTTTTTTTTTTTTTGAGATTGTATTTATTTGACAGACAGAGATCACAAGTAGGCAGAGAGAGAGGGGAAGCAGGCTCCCCGATGAGCCGAGAGCCCGAGGACCCTGGGACCATGACCCGAGCTGAAGGCAGAGGCTTCAACCCTCAGAGCCACCCAGGCGCCCCCCACCTGGGGAACTTTTATTAAACTGTACCAATGCTCAGGTCTCAGATCAATTAAGTCAAGATGGGACCGAGTATCTGTGTTTGGAAGAGCTTCCGTCTTGACTCTAAGGTTCAGTCGGGCTGAATTAGGCCCAGTGTCATCACCTACCTCACCACAGGTCAGACAAAGGAGTGCTTCCGGCATCAGAGGTGAGTAATAGAGCATCCCTGGTCTGGCAAAGTATTTGAGGCTGATAAAGGGAAAGCTATTGCAAGGCTCTCTGTGTAGCCCTGTCTTTGTGCTTTAGATCTTTTCCATATGCCATTCTCATATTAGGTCAGGGTCCTATGTTATATGCTCTCCTAGAACTGTAAAGTTTTCCCTAATAATGCAGGCATTTCTTCTATACCATGATATGTATGTTTTAAAACCTCATTTTACAAAATTGCACACAAAAAATAAGACAGTGTGTGGAGAAAACAGAGATGGGGCTAACCATTCCATACTTAGGCAGCTTTGTAACCAGAGCAGTGAGAGAACAAAATTGGTACCAGCTCAAAATAGCTGGAAGTTCTCATGGTAAATATTAAAAATACATGCACAAAAAGTAGAGTGAAATGCCAGCAATATTTTAATTAGAGCAGAGGCGGCAGGTGCTAAGATAAGGCAGGGGGAAACGGAGCTCCAGCCAGTTGGGGCTGTGGTGAGGCTGGTACAGGAGGCAGCTAAGCTGGCATGAGCTGAAAGCTGCGCAGAGCTGGTGGGGGGGGGGGGGGTTGCGGGTGGAAGCATTTGCTTTTAAGTCTTGTTAAATACAAATGAAAGGCCTCTTGCTGCTGCTATGGCAACAGAGTTGAGAGCTTTTTCCTTTCTTGTTAAAGGTTGCAATTTGCTGTTCCGGCTCCTCTTGTGTAGGAAAAAGTTTTGAATCAACAAAACTTTTGTGTTATCCTGACATCATTTTTCCATTTGCTGATCACTCATGAATTAATTTGCCTTCCAGAAACACATGTGTGTTACAGCAAAGTGGACTATATATCACAATTTGTAATCCTAGACTAATTTGTGACATGACTTAGGCCTTCTTTCCCCCTAGAATATAAGCTTTCTGAGGTGGGACTGGGACTGTTCTGAATACTGGTCCTAGCAGGCATTTGCTGAATGAATGAATGACCCAGATAGAATGTTTCTAACAAAAGTGGTGGGAGCAACTAGAGAGAGGAGCATTGAGTATGCTTTTTAAAAAATGGAACAATGAAAGTGACCTAACCTTACAGAAAGTTTAGGAAGTAAAGGAGGAAATAATCCCTTTCCTTAGTCATATTCTAATACTGTTATTACTATTATTATCATTATTACATGGCCTTTTGAAGTATATATTCTGTAAGTTCTTTATTGTAACAAATTACCCTAAAATTGAGTGGCTTAAAACAACAATAAACATCATCTTACTCCATTTCTAAGGGTCAGGACTTTGAGAGAAGCTTAGCAACCCTGGCTCTTAGCGACTCTTAGAGACCCTTGAAGTCTCTTATGAGCTTACAGTCATGAGCTTACAGTTAGGATGCCAGCTGGGGCTACAATCATCTGAAGGTCTGACGCTGGGCTAGAGGATCCACTTCTAAGATGGCTTGCTCATATGGTTGGCAAGTTGATATTGGCTCTTGACGGAATGCCCCTGAGTCCCTTGCTGTGTGGAACTCTCTCCCTAGAGCTGCATGAGGGTCTTCATGACATAGCAGCTGGTTTCTCCGAGAGAGAATGATCAAAGAGAGAGTAAGGCAGAATCCTTGTGACTTAGTGTTTGAAATCATACACCATCATTTGTGCAGTAGTATTCTCAGGTCAGCACTATTCAGTATGGGGAAAACCTTTACAACGGTATGAAAACCAAGACAGGTGGATCACTGAGAGCCATCTTGAAGGCTGGCTACCACACATAGACATTCATGTTTATAGGTGTCATCATAGGTTATGCATAGTCTATATCTTTTTGTTCATTTAACATTATATAAGTATTTTCCATGTTGCTTAGTTTCTATTATTTTTCATTGACTATAACTCCATAGTTTCTTTTGTATCTAAACATGATTGTAAAATAGTTATACTTTTTTCTAAAATGCAATTTAGCAGACATTGAGTACTCTCTGTGTACATAGCTAAGCATTTTAAATTTGCCAGTGTGTTCTTGAATATATGAAAATGTAAGCTATGTACATACATATAGAGTACCTTAGTTATGAGTCTAGTAAGCGGTACAGAAAATGATTTTTATTTTTTTCTCTCATGATTTAATCTACTGTACATGGCATTGTTCTCTGACAATTACTGTGATTGGATTGCAGTTAAGAATTCTTTTAAACTTTTTCTTTATTACATCTTAAGAGCAAATGAAAATAAATTTGCAAATATGATTTTTTTCATGAAATTCTCTAATCAAATTCCACACATTTAAGGATTTAGACATACCTTTTGAAGGCCATTTTGGAAGAGAGAACAGTTTTCTTTCTATAAACTTCCTGGTGAAATTCAGTAGTTAACCTGATTTTATTCTCGTTGATCCATGTCTGATTTAAAGTGTATGGTGTTCTTATTCAAGGGCTGTTAAGCCACCTTAACTTTTAATTAGAGTCAGAAGTGCAACCAGTTTCTGAGCTGCAGTTTAGCTAGAACTATTGTTTTTATAATTCTGGATAGACTGAAGATTAATATAGGTATGTCAGAAGTTTGTGAATATGTCAGAGAGTTGAGTTTGAGTAATAGATATTAGATCATTACCACTTTTCAAAGAAATTTTTATGGACTTTAAAGCTGAAATTCTATAATTTTAGGAGATCACATAGTTTTTATATCCACTTATACTTCTTCCCTGAGGCTTATACACAGATTGTGAAATCAGTTTTGTCAAGTAAAATTGACCCCTTTGGTCAAACACTTGAGAAATTTATGTGCAATATTTTCTTATATGATCAACTTCAGTTTTAGGATCAGTCAGGGGAAGGTCTGAAATTATTATTATTTTTTTTCTTTGTTTATTTAGTTTTTTTAAATTTTTAATTAACATATAATATATTACTAGCCCCAGGGTTACAGGTCTGTGAATTGCCAGGTTTACACACTTCACAGCACTCACCATAGTACATACCCTCCCCAGTGTCCATAAACCAACCACCCTCTCCCTACCTCCCTACCCCTGGCAACCCTCAGTATGTTTTGTGAGATTAAGAGTCTCTTATGGTTTGTCTCCCTCGTGATCCCATCTTGTTTCATTTATTCCTTTCCTATCCCCCAAACCCCCAACATTGCCTCTCAGTTTCCTCATATCAGGAAGATCATATGATAATTGTCTTTCTCTGATTGAATTATTTCGCTCAGCATAATACCCTCTAGTTACATCCACGTCGTTGCAAATGACAAGGTTTCATTTCCTTTGATGGCTTCATAGTATTCCATTGTATATATATATATGTATATATATATATATATATATACAGATGAACGGATAAAGATGTGGTATATATATATATATATTCATCTGTCAATGGACAGCTTCTTCCCATTGTTTGGCTATAGTGGACATTGCTGCTATAAACATTCGGGTGCACATGCCCTTTCGGATCACTACATTTGTATCTTTAGGATAAATACCCAGTAGTGCGATTGCTGGGTCATAGGGTAGCTCTATTTTCAACTTTTTGAGGAACCTCCATGCTGTTTTCCAGAGAGGTTGCACCAGCTTGCATTCCCACCAACAGTGTAGGATTCCCCTTTCTCTGCATCCTCGTCAGCATCTGTCATTTCCTGACTTGTTAATTTTAGCCATTCTGACTGGTGTGAGGTGGTATCTCATTGTGGTTTTAATTTGTATTTCCCTGATGCCGAGTGATATGGAGCACTTTTTCATGTGTTTGTTGTTATCTGGATATCTTCTTTGCAGAAATGTTTGTTCATGTCCTCTGCCCATTTCTTGATTGGATTATTTGTTCTTTGGGTGTTGAGTTTGAGAAGTTTTTTATAGATTTTGGATACTAGCCCTTTATCTGATATGTCGTTTGCAAATATCTTCTCCCATTCTGTCAGTTGTCTTTTGGTTTTGTTGACTGTTTCTCTTGCTGTGCAAAAGCTTTTGATCTTGATGAAGTCCCAATAGTTCATTTTTGCCCTTGCTTCCCTTGCCTTTGGCGATGCTTCTAGGAAGAAGTTGCTGCGGCTGAGGTTGAAGAGGTTGCTGCCTATGTTCTTCTGAAGGATTTTGATGGATCCCTTTCTCACGTTGAGGTCCTTCATCCATTTTGAGTCTATTTTCATGTGTGGTGTAAGGAAATGGTCCAATTTCATTTTTCTGCATGTGGCTGTCCAATTTTCCCAACACCATTTGTTGAAGAGACTGTCTTTTCTCCATTGGACATTCTTTCCTGCTTTGTCGAAGATTAGTTGACCATAGAGTTGAGGGTCTATTTCTGGGCTTTCTATTCTGTTCCATTGATCTGTGTGTCTGTTTTTGTGCCAGTACCATACGGTCTTGATGATGACAGCTTTGTAATGGAGCTTGACATCTGGAATTTTGATGCCATCAACTTTGGCTTTCTTTTTCAACATTCCTCTTGCTATTTGAGGTCTTTTCTGGTTCCATATAAATTTTAGGATTATTTGTTCCATTTCTTTGAAAAAAATTGATGGGATTTTGATAGGGATTTCACTAAATGTGTAGATTGCTTTAGGTAGCAAAGGCATTTTCACAATATTTGTTCTTCCAATCCATGAGTATGGAACATTTTTCCATTTCTTTGTGTCTTCCTCAATATCTTTCATGAGTACTTTATATTTTTCTGAGTACAGATTCTTTGCCTCTTTGGTTAGGTTTATTCCTAGGTATCTTATGGTTTTGGGTGCTATTGTAAATGGGATTGACTCTTTAGTTTCTCTTTCTTCTGTCTTGCTGTTGATGTATAGAAATGCAACTGATTTCTGTGCATTGATTTTATATCCTGACACTTGACTGAATTCCTGCACAAGTTCTAGCAGATTTGGAGTGGAGTCTTTTGGGCTTTCCACCTAAATAATCATATCATCTGCAAAGAATGATAGTTTGACTTCTTTGCCGATTTGTATGCCTTTAATTTCTTTTTGTTGTCTGATTGCTGAGGCTAGGACTTCTAGTACTGTGTTGAATAGCAGTGGTGATAATGGACATCCCTGCCATGTTCCTGATCTTAGCGGAAAAGCTTTCAGTTTTTCTCAATTGAGAATATTTACTTTGGGTTTTTCATAGATGGCTTTGAGGATATTCAGGTATGTGCCCTCTATCCCTACGCTTTGAAGAGTTTTGATCAAGAAAAGATGCTGTACTTTGTCAAATGCTTTTTCAGCATCTATTGAGAGTATCATATGGTTCTTGTTCTTTTCTTTTTTTTATTAATGTATTTTATCACATTGATTGTTTTGTGAATATTGAACCAACCTTGCAGCCCAGGAATAAATCCCACTTGGTCATGGTGAATAATCCTTTTAATGTACTGTTGGATCCTATTGGCTAGTATTTTGGTGAGAATTTTCGCATCTGTGTTCATTAAAGATCTTGGTCTGTAATTCTCTTTTTTGATGGGATCTTTGGGTTTGGGATCAAGGTAATGCTGGCCTCATAAAATGAGTTTGGAAGTTTTCCTTCCAGTTCTATTTTTTGGAACAGTTTCAGGAGAAGAGGAATTAATTCTTCTTTAAATGTTTGGTAGAATTCCCCTGGGAAGCCATTTGGCCCTGGGCTCTTGTTTGTTGGGAGATTTTTGATGACTGCTTCAATCTCCTTACTGGTTATGGGTCTGTTCAGGTTTTCTATTTCTTCCTGGTTCGGTTGTGGTAGTTTATATGTCTCTAGGGATGCATCCATTTCTTCCAGATTGTCAGATTTGCTGGCGTATAGTTGTTTATAATATGTTCTTAGAATTGTTTGTATTTCTTTGGTGTTGGTTGTGATCTCTCCTCTTTCATTCATGATTTTATTTATTTGGGTCCTTTCTCTTTTCTTTTTGATAAGTCTGTCCAGGGGTCTATCAATCTTACTAATTCTTTCAAAGAACCAGCTCCTAGTTTTGTTGATTTGTTCTGTTGTTTTTTTTGTTTCTATTTAATTGATTTCTGCTCTGATCTTTATTATTTCTCTTCTTCTGCTGGGTTTAGGCTTTCTTTGTTGTTCTTTCTCCAGCTCCTTTAGATGTAGGGTTAAGTTGTGTATTTGAGACCTTTCTTGTTTCTTGAGAAAGGCTTGTATCGCTATATATTATCCTCTCAGGACTGCCTCTGCTGTGTCCCACAGATTTTGGACCATTGTGTTTTCATTATCATTTGCTTCCATGAATTTTTTCAATTCTTCTTTAATTTCCTGGTTGACCCATTCATTCTTTAGAAGGATGCTCTTTAGCCTCCATGTATTTGGGTTCTTTCCAAATTTCCTCTTGTGATTGAGTTCTAGCTTTAGAGCATTGTGGTCTGAAAATATGCAGGGAATGATCCCAATCTTTTGGTACTGGTTGAGACCTGATTTGTGACCCAGGATGTGAGAAGGTCTGAAATTATTAAGTGGATCTCTTTTATTGTAAAGAATGACATGATTTCAATTAGTTTTTTAACTTCTTAAGCTTTTAATAAATACAACATACATCTAAAACCTTGTTTATAATTATACATTAACTTTTTATACATTGTGTATATTATACATAAGCTTTGCTTTTCACAGATAACAGAGCTTCTAAATATTTCCAGACACATTTACCATGTTAATGGACATTATATTGCATTGCATTATATTGCATTGGTTTCTTATTCTCTTCTACTCTAGTTTCAGAACTTTTTAAGTTATTTTTTGTCCTTTTGGGGCTCTCTCTTCTTTACATCCTCTTTTTTTTCTTAAATGTGGAAATAGAGTCTATATCAAGTTCTTTAAGCACCCAGATAAATACCAAAAGTAGAATAGCTTCTGGTATCTTGTATCTTATAATATACTTTTAAATCCCATTTATGTATCTTTATATTGTGTAGGATTTATTTTTATTTGGATTTTTATGTTGTACTTGTGCTCATTGCAGGCTTGTAAATGGTTTGTTGGAGGAGATGGCCCATCTAACTAAAAGTAGTATTGGCCAGAGTATATCTCAAACATTTGCTATAAGATGATCACAGAAAAGGACTCCGAAGGCTTGCTAGATACACATCATTACTACTTTCTTTTGTTGTCCAAAGTCTGCTCTTATTTTCTATAAAAGAGATTAAAGGAGGCCATTGTGATGTTGAGTTTACAGAGCCATATTTTCTATTATGCAGTGCCTTTCTAAAACTGTTTGTATGTGAAATAGATGTTTGACATTTTATGACTTGAACAAAACAAGGTGCTTAGTTAAATTATAGCAATTGTTATTTTGCTGAAATAACAGTCATGAATATGTAGGTTGGCAATCTAGGAGTCACCAGACTGGATTATTTTTATTGTATAGTGGTTTCTGTGTAATGTATATACTTATTTTTTATAGTGATAGAATCATTTGAAGTAATGATTATATTTTGATAACTTGGCTTCCTTTAAAATCACTCCCAACTGCCTTAACAGGTTAACGGTTTATCAGAATTTCTTACTAGTCTCTACTTTTGTTCTTCTTCCTTTCAGCCTTCCTGCTGTGTCTTCATGCTTTCTGAAACCCATAACACTCCTCTGTAGCAATGCCTTCACTGTTTGCTCTCATTTCCTAGAGGCAGGGTTGATATTTGGCTGGTTTGCGCTAAAAGGGTGGAATTGGCTGTTTACAACCAGCATCTGTTTTTTTTTTAATTAACATATAATGTATATAATCAGCATCTATTCTGATTGCCTGGGGCTCATGTGTTGTGGGTGAAATTTCAGATTCTTTAGGAGTGTTTTCAAGATTTTGGGTACTTGGAAGATCTCTGAATACTCCTGCCTCCATTTTCCACCATTCTGTAATTTTTTCAGATATACTTTTTGGGTATCTTCCACAAGGATACTTTGCCTTTCTGCCTGTTTTGGACATGCTCTTCATTTTCCTTGAACTAATCTCTCTCTCTCTCTCTCTTTTTTTTGTCTAATGATTTTAAGATTATTCATGAAGATTTAATTTAGGAGAAAATTCCTTTTCGAAACCTTTCCTGACTACCCAACACTTAAAATACTCCCCCCACCCCAACTGACCTACTTGTTTACCTCCACCTGTGCTCTCTTTGGTATTTGGGACACCTAAGATATCCTACTTATTACTTTGCATTTTAATTGTTGCTTGTAAATCTACCCTCCTTCCTGGACTATGGAGCTATCACAGTGCTTAGCACAGGTCAAGAGAAATAATTTAAGTTCAGTGGAAAGAAATTGGTTTTTTGTGCCAGACAGACTTGAGTTCAGATTCCAGGTATGTCATTTAATAGCAGTGGTCACATTAACTTGACTTGTCTCAGTTTCCTCATCTGTATACGTAGAGGTGAGCTGATTATTAAACGAGAGAATATGTAGAGGGCTTAGTGCATTGCCTGGTGCATAGTTGTTCAGTTTTCCTAGTTATATTCCACTTAAAAGTTTTGTCTTGCCTTTTATTTTTCTCTTTGAACTCTAATCTGTAGCAAGAATGCAGTTTTTTTCTAAAAACATTTCTCCCTTCTAGTGCTCTGTGGTAAAACTGGATGATGAGTTATACCACTCCTGCTGCTAAGGAAAAACATCGTTTACAAATTTTTACCAGCTTTGTAGAAGAGGGGTGCTTTACTCTCCAAAGGGAGTCCAGTGACTAGCCCAGTGCCAAGCACAAAATACTTGTGAAATAATATGCAGTAGGTATTTGTGGCAGGGAGCTATCGTGGGAAAGAACAACTGTCTTGTCTTCCTTGTTCTGGGTATGTGGTCATTTGATTTCTTGCTGGAGGAATAGGCATACCACAGTCACAGGAAAAGAAGACAGAAGCTGAAGGGGAGTTCCCCTCCTTAGCTTTTCCTTGAGGAGAGACTATAAGTTGGTAAAAACAGCTTTTTTGAAGGAGGCTACCAGGACCATCACATAGTTTGGGACATTAAATAAATTGGTGAGGGAAAAAGAGAGGAGATTCTCTTTAAACATATAAACAAAAATATTAAGAATCACTTTGTGAACTAATTCATCATATCACAGAGATTAAAGGATAACTTGAGTTGCCTTTTTACCAAAAAAAAAAAAAAAAAAGAAATCTTCATTGGTTCTTGGGGTGACTATTATGATTTGTTCTTAGGATTATTATTATATGGTTAGGGGAAAATAAATTCAGTCATATGAGGTGATTCTCAAAGCTGAAACATTTTCTTTTGGATATAATCTGTAACATACTGTTTATATTAGGCTATTTTCAAGAAATTTTCTCCTTTAAAAGGTAAGTGGAGGGGTGCCTGTGTGGCTCCGTCATTGAGCATCTGCCTTCAACTCAGGTCATGATCCCCGGGTCCTGGGATCAAGCCCCTCAGCAGGAAGCCTGCTTTTCACTTTCCCTCTGCTTGCCTCTCTGCCTATCTGTGCTCTCTCTCTCTGTCAAATAAAGAAATAAAATCTTAAGAAAAAAAAAAACAAAACGGAAACATACTTAAAAAAAGAAAAGTAAATGGAGAAATGTGTTGACCTCTTTTGATTAAACCCAGTTATGACCGAAGCCGAAAACAATTTGGAGCACAAGGTCATACATAGCCTTAATTGCTCATCTTATTGTAGAGGGAAATGCCAGGTTCTTTGCTTGTATTATCTCCTCATTTTACATAGGAAGAAATAACTATGGGAAATTTAAATTAAAGGCTAACTCCAAAGCTCAAAATCCGAATGTTACTCTTTAAAATTGCATTTAAAGGGGCGCTGGTGGCTCAGTCTGTTAACTGGCTCTTGATTTTGGCTCAGGTCATGATCTCAAGGTCCTGAGATCAAGAGTCTCTATCCCCCTCATTCCGCCCCCAACCCAAACTCTCCCCACCTCAAAAAAAATTGCATTTAAAAAGTCAGTTCTAGGGGCGCCTGGGTGGCTCAATGGGTTAAAGCCTCTGCTTTCGGCTCGGGTCATGATCCCAGGGTCCTGGGATCGAGCCCCGCATCGGGCTCTCTGCTCAGCAGGAAGCCTGCTTCCCTTCCTCCTCTTTCTCTGCCTGCCTCTCTGCCTACTTGTGATCTCTCTCTGTCAAATAAATAAACAAAATCTTAAAAAAAAAAAGTCAGTTCTAAGCAGGGAGTAGCCTTTGAGCTTCACAGTTACATATCTAGACTTAAATGACCAAAATAACATCATAGTTGTTTTAAGGGTTGTTTGGAAGCCACATTTTAATTGGGACAAGAAAGAGTAAGCCTGGGGCACCTGGGTGGCTCAGTTGGTTAATAAGCATTTGCCTTCGGATCAGGTCATGATCCTGACCTGGTCCTGGGATCAAGCCCTGCATCAGTCTCCCTGCTCAGTGGGGAGCCTGCTTCTCACTCTCCTCCTTTCTTGTTCTCTCTCTCTGTCTCTCTCAAATAAATAAATAAAATCTTTAAAAAAAGAAAGAGTAAGCCAGAATAATTTTGGCTTTACCTCTCTTAGGCCATATAGAATCTTGCTATTAAGAAAATGTGGAGAATTTTTGCTGATACCAGAATCTTAGTGAGACACATTAGGAGAGTAAATGTGATAGAAATAGTGATTTGGAAATAATCAAAGCCTTCACTAATCTATTTAAAAGGTAAAAGTAGATCCCAGAACTTTTTCTATTTTGAAATAAGGAGACCTTGAAATCCACAGAGCAGAAATGTAATTTTCCAAGTCCACCAACAACATAAGACAGCATGGGGAAACCTAGATCAAATGTATACATTTAAAAAGATAGATAACCTGTGTCATCAAAATGGAAAATTTGATCCAGTATAGAGCCTCTTTCTTCACTTCATTTCCATACCATTCCTGGAAATTCTGCAGTGCTCTTTCTTGTCTGCACTCTTCGCCTCTTCCAACAGTGAAGTCTTTATAAATTATAAAGGTGTTTGAAACTACCAAGCCAGCCACTACTGGCACTAAAAGAAGCAGCTTCTGCAAGATTTGGAGATTTCCAGTTAAAGTCTTGGTATCTTGCTTTCTCTTTGATTGGGAGGAAGTTTGTTCCTGTTTGTTTCTGTTTCTTCTTCAGCCTCTTTACTCAACAGTCTTCCCGTTTCCTCTGTTTCTTTAGAGCTTGTTCTTACTGACTTCACAGCAGTTGAGGTTGCTCTGGCTATAGAAGTTTCCCTTATTGTTGTGGGTTATCTTTGGTGGTCCGCAGCATGGCTTCTTTTGTGCCTCTTGTTTTAGAGAAAGTACATGTTCTTTCCTTTGAAAACTCCCTCCTTCTACCTTCTCCTCAGTACTTAAAAGCTTTTCTTTTGCATGCACTGCTGGGGTTTCTGAAGCAGAGTGATACTAGATATGTTTTGGATGTTGAATGAGTACTTTTTTATATAGAAAAATTGACATTTGCAAAATAACAGCAAAACATAATCCTTGTAGCACAGCAAATGTGGTGGACCATAGACTTACCTGGTACACATCTGAAATATACATGTTTGAGTGTGTGTTTGTGTTTTTCCAGGCAACTTGGTTCAGCTGGTGCAGCTTCCTGCTCCCACCTCGTTTTTCTTAAAGACGTAAGCATAAGCAATAATTGAAGTGTGCATTACTCAAATACTTCTTTAATATATATAAATTGTTTTGGAGCAAATTCGTGTTTTCCCAACAAGCTTTAAAACAGAACAAATTGTGCTTGATAGGCTTTTCTAATTAAAAAAAAGAAAAGCATAATCTGTAGTTTTAGGAAATTTTCTTAAATTATTTTATGATACTTCCCTCCCCTCCATATTCTCTGTTCTGTTTCTGATATTCCTGTCATTCAGGTGTAAGCCCTTCTAAACTGCTATTCTTTCTTTTCCTTTTTCTTTCTTTGGTATTTTGTTTTAGTTCTGAGATATTTCTTCAACTTTGCTTTCCGTTTATTCTAGTGAATTTTCACTGTCCTCTCATTGATACCCATTTTTTAACTTCCAAGAGCTCTTTTTGGTATCCTGCTGTCTTCCTGCTATCATTAGATCCATGCCTTTTAGGATCTTTAAAGTTTACTCATTTCCCTGCACTCCCAACACACCCCCCACCCCGTTTTCTCCAGGTTCCTTTTTTCTGAGTGTTGGTTATGTTAGAGGATGGTTACCTTTGCTCAGTTGTTCAGCTGTGTAAGACTAGGGTGGGATAAGGTCTGTGTTTCATAGATTCTCGTCTCATTTGCATGGTGTACTTTGAGAAGCATGTGGTTTAGAGTATGGAGTTCTTTAATTCATATCGGCTATCTTGTAAACTTCTTTTAATGCTTGCTTAATTTCCAGCTGAGTGAATTAAACGGTCTTTTTTTCCCAGTCACCCAGACTGTTGAAATTGACATCTGTCCTACCTTTTTCTACCTTTGTATGTTTAAACTGGATTCTCTATCTCCTTAGTGGTATGTTGGTGGAAACAGATAAAATGTGCATGTTTTATCCACCACATTTACTCAGAAGTAGTTTTAAACAGCTTTGTTTTGGAAGAAAGTAAATTCTCTGTAAGATACTCATGGTTTCATGAAACTATCCAAACCAAGACTCAGAAAAGAGCTAGTATTGCCTATCTAGTGCTTGAATTTTGTAGGCCGATGATTCTATAGAGGGCATCATTCAGTTATACTTACACACAGAAAAGGTTGAGTTTTTATTGAGAAGTAAAAAATGCCCTAAACTAATTTTGAAGAAACTAGGGGAATACAAAGTAGAATATAAGACCTGTTACTATATTCCTATTAAGCTCACAGAGGACTTCTTTTTTTTTTTTTTTTAAGATTTATTTGTTTGTTTATTTGACAGACAGAGATCACAAGTAGGCAGAGAGGCAGGCAGAGAGAGAGGAAGGGAAGCAGGCTCTCCACTGAGCAGAGAGTCCGATGCAGGGCTCTATCCCAGGACCCTGAGATCATGACCCGAGCTGAAGGCAGAGGCTTTAACCCACTGAGCCACCCAGGTGCCCCACAGCAGGACTTCTTAAATGCAGTGTGTATGGTCATTCTGATTTTAGTAAACATTCTCCACCCAGAGGAAAGAGGACAAGACAGCAAAGCGCGGGCATGTATTTTGCCCACTGTGTGTCCCTGTGATGCTTCATGATACCTTGACTTTGCTGGGACTTTTGACTAGCAGAGGAGCATGTCTCTTCACTGTTTTCTCTGTTTGAAAAGCTCTCCCGTGACTGATTCCTTCATTTCCTGCAGGTCTTTACTCAAAGCACACTTTCTCAGGGAGGCCTTCCTTGACATCTTTGTCTCAAGTTTACCCCTCTCTGATCCTGCGTGTGCCTTCTTCCGTTCCATAGTTTGTCTCCCTGCACCATCACTACCTGGCGTCCTGTACACCTGCATAAACCACCCCCCTGAAAGTAGTAGGTTCCGTGAGGGCAGGGATTTTGTTCACTGCTGAATCTCCCATGTCTGGCACAGAGCAGGAGTTCAGTATAAATCTGTTGGATTTTTCTCCACTTTTTCAACTATTTCTAAATTCCAGTGATAACCAGTCTTTCAAGACTGAGGATTACAAAATATGATGGTATCTGTTAATACTGCAGAAATATATTTTGCTTTTCCTAGTGGTGATAAGTATGACCTTAATCAAGCCCCACAACTCCTTTGTGCCTCAGTTTCCTCACCTATATAAATGAGAACAGTAATGGTAGCTAGATGAGAGAGCTGTTGGGAGCATAAATGAGTTATATGTAATAGGCTTGGACTAGGGACTGAAGAGTCCTCTAAGTGTGATTAAGTATTTGCTATTATTATCATCAGTGTGATTATTATTACCATTCATTTTCCTTCATTCAGTAATACCATATTGAGCACTTATTATATACTAGGTTCTGATCTAGGTACTTGGGACATGCTGGTCGATAAAACAGTAAGTCCCTCCCTTCCCCAACCTTCTAGTGCAAGGAGGCAGACAGTAAACCTAGTAACTAACTGGGAATGACACTGAATACTTTCAGGCCTGGGAAGTGTTGCGCTCTGAATGGGGCTGGGGCAGTAGGAACACACGGGTTTCAGTGGCATTGGTCACGATCTTAGTTTGGTGGTGGGTTTGTGGGTGTTTATTCTACTGTTATGCTTCATAAGTGTTATATGCATTTTTTATGCTTTAAATAGAAAAAAATCTTTTCTATTCCAAGTATACTGAGGTGTTCAAACAGGTCAATTACTCTTTTAGCCTAGTTATCTTGATTAGATAAGATATTTGATTTTTAAAAATCCGTTGATATTAACCTAATTGGTGCCCTCTCCATTTATTAAAGGCAAAGTTGTTTTTAAGTAACTCTGTTTTTACTCAGTGTCTTTTGAAAATATTTAGTTTTATGTAATTTATGCAGAATTATCCAGACTTGGAGTAAATCATGGGAATTATGATTTGTCACTGACACCATTTTAATGACTTTTGCAAAACATTGTTTTATTCAAAATAATATCACTGGATTTTGAAAATATACGTAGTATTTAAATTGTGTAATAGAATGAAGGATTTTTAAATTTTCCACACTAGACTAAATTAGAGGAGTCATTCTGTGTTTTTACTTTGCCTTCAAACCAATTACAAAACTGTTAAAGATTATTTCTTTTTATTAGATTATTTCTTTTTATTAGAAACACAAGTCTAACAGTCTGACAAATCAGTATATTTAAAATATAAATTATCCTAAACTGTCTAACAATAGTGACTATGAGTAACCTTCACAACTTTAAGGACAGGTGTAAGTTTTTTACTAAATTAACCATGCATTTCTGGGGTTTCTAGGAACTGCCTGCCTTTTGGTTCTGTGTGGTAGAGGACTCGTGCTGTATACCAGCCTCCACTGACTGGAATTTGTTTAAGAATGATGTTACCTTGGGCAAGTTGTTTGGCCACTATAAGCCTTAGTGTTTTTATTTTTTCTTTAAATGAAGAAAATAAGGGCACCTACTTACCTCAGTTATTGTAAGGCTTAAATAAGAAAATATACCTAACAACCAGCTGATTGAGAAGTCTCAATTTTCCAGGGTATGAATATGTGGTGGTTTTATCTTTCTACGAATTGTATCATCTTTGCCCTTCGCAAAGGTCCTCCTCTTTGCTCTTTAATGGGGCTGCTTCACAGTAGCTCACTTTAGTTCTACAACTGAAGTTACTTTTCTAACTTACTGTTTAAGGAACTTTGGATTCTTAAGACATAGTTTTATTATTTAATGACTTTGTATAATATTTGCTTCAAAGCTGTCCACTTCTGTCAAGCCAGGCTAAGCTTGTGTCTCTAGCAGTTTGGATTGGAGAATGGAGGTCCTGGTCTATTCCCATATGTATCTGCCACTTCCCCCTTCCCTGAGCAAGCTCCCTTGGTGTGGGGCTGGGGAGAGAGAGAAGATGGATGTCCTTACCTCAGACCTTGCAGTGCTCTCCTTGGTCAGCCTTCATGGCTATTGTGTGTGGTCTGTGGGCATGATATGGACCTGTGGTGACCCCAACAGGCCCCACAGGTAAGGGTTCCCCTGGTGTAGCTCACCTAGTTCTTGCCAGTCCATTCAGAGACAGGACCTCATCTTCCAGTTGCCCCTTCACGGATAGCTTTATGCTGTATTCTTCTGGATCTCCCTCCATAACTTTTTACTCAGGTATCTCAGTTACTGGGGAGAGCAGACATGTAGTTTGGTTTTATTTCTTCAAATGACAGCTGCTAATTGTGTCTGTTGAATCTCTCTTTCACACTGGAGCAGGCTTCCGTATCAGCATCTCAATGTATTTCCATCACTTCTCAGTGTTAGTTATTTAAATAATCACAGTTTTAAAAAAATTACTTTTGTAGAGAGAGAGAGAGAGGGAGGGAGGGGCAGAGGGAAATGGGGAGGGAGAATTCTGAGCAGGTTCCACACCCAGTGTGGAGCCCGACATGGGCCTTAATACGATCCTGAGATCCTGACCTGAGCTGAAATCAAGAGTCAGCCACTTGGCCGACTGAGCCACCCAGGTTCCCCCACAGTTACAGTTTTTAAAAATTCAGTTCTTCACCTTTGGAAACTTGACTCTCATGTCAGAATCAGAGTTCTCTTCTCTGTCTACTCTCACCCTCAAAAGGAAAAAAAATTTTGCCTGGGTCATGGCACCTTTTGGGCGGGGGTGGGTGTTTGGTTTTCACATGCTTCCCTTCTCTCCTCAGTAAGTAGTGCCCCAGCTTTGGGGGATAGCGAGCTCAAGAGAGGCAGAAGCCTCTGTATCGGCTGTTGCCAGGTCCTGCTTCTCTGTGGTGGTTGCAGCTGCTTTTCTGTGTACCCCTGACTGATAGTTGGCTCTTCCTGTGAGGCAGCCATTTGTATGCAAGCTCCCTCATGAGACATGTTTGGTGGTTCTTTGGAGAACTCACCTGATATCTTCACTCCCAGCGCTTCCACCATCAAACCACCTTCATCCTCTTGCTTCCTGGTCTTCCAGGCAAGGGTCTTGCCACATGGCTGAAGCTCGTTATCTTCTGTAGTGTCCATCCACTAGGCCCTCAGAAAACCCAGGTGTCTTTATATAAATTATATAATTATATATATAAATTATATAATTATATATATCTAAATGCTTTTTTATAAATTTATATATGGAAATTTGGCTGCCAATCAAATCAAATGGCTGTCCCAATGGTGTGCAGCCTTTCAGCACCACCGTCTTTCCCATATCCATTCCTGAGGTTATCTCATCCACTCCCACGGCTCCTTACTGCCCCCTGCCCACACAGCTGCCAAATGTTTTTCTCAAGCCAGGTCTCACTGAAGTTCCGAAGCCATATTGTCCACTGCCTGGAGTGTCGCATCAGTGTCATTTTCCAGGACCAGTGTCGAAGCCGCAGTAGTCACTCTGGTGAATGTCATCATCTTTCACCTATTCACGTAATCCAGAAGCCTGGGACTCCTCCAGCCTCCCTTACCTCCCAAATGCCTGTCCTGTCCATTCCATCTCCCAAATACCTTTTGCATTCATCCCCTCTTCTCTCTCGCTGCCCTAGTGGGTCTGGCCCTCACAATTTCCATTCTTTCACGGCAAGTCCCATCTCCTTTCACCTTGTATGGTGTGGTCCTGGGGGCCTTGCCATCGCATCACTTGCCCGCTGAAACCCTTTTGTGTGGACCTACATGCCCTCTGCCTGAAGGCCAGTCTCCGTCTTGTGGCCTGTAAGGCCCCTGCCTGTCTTCAGCTTGTTAACTTTCTGCTTCTCTCTGCACCTTCCACCACTAACCCCCAGCTTCCTACTCCCTCACCACACTCAGCTGATAGTGCCACACTCAGCCTGCTGCTTTATGAACCCAGTTTTACCTGGCCATGCCCTTTTCATGGAGTGTTCTCATTTTCTTTGTACCTTGTGGTCTGACTGTACAACTCCAACTTGTGTTTCAAGGCCCAGAGGCAGTCTTCTGTTCTCTGAAGCATCTCTGGGTTTCTTCTGCTAACCACCATTCTTTTTATAGACCCAAATGATAACAGCTATCACATGCCTTCTCCCTGCCACCAACTATCCTTCCGGTCACTGAAAGCAGGGACTGTGACTTACTCATCTTATAATTTTATTTTTTTTTTACTTTTTTTAAAAGATTTTATTTATTTATTTGTTAGAGAGAGAGAGAGCACAGGCAGACAGAGTGGCAGGCAGAGGCAGAGGGAGAAGCAGGCTCCCTGCCAAGCAAGGAGCCCGATGTGGGACTTGATCCCAGGACGCTGGGATCATGACCTGAGCCGAAGGCAGCCGCTTAACCGACTGAGCCACCTAGGCGTCCCTACTCATCTTATAATTTTAGTGCCAAACATGAAGTTTCTGGCTTCTCATGGGTGCTTAGTGCTGGGTAAATGTGAATAAATGAAGGCATACCTGAAGAGCTAATGTATAGAAAATTATTTTATTCTAGTTTGTATCTTAGCTAAGATATATCATAGTGGCCACTTCTTTCATTGTAGTTGGTGACAAGTTGAAATACTTGCACGTTTGTAAATCATTGTAAATCACAAATTTTTATTGCTTTTTATACAACTTACAAAAAATTATAAATCATTACAAATTATGCATTTCCCACTTCACTGATCTTTGTAGTCCACTCAATATTTACTATTATTTTTATTATATTGTCTTACTTAATTGTGAGCAGAGGGAAATACGCTAATGTCAGAATCTTGTTCTGGGTGAGAAATGGGAAGGAGATCCCAGGCGAGGCCACTAAGAGTAAAGACCTGTTTTCAGAGTGACACGCTGTGAAGGCTACTTTCTCCTCTTGTCGCTGGCTGCAGGCCTGAGGAACGCAGCCTGCTTCATTCTCTCTGGTCCAGCTGGGCTTCCCTTGGCCCTTGCTGCTCTTGAGGATTCTCCACAGAACTACCAGGGCTTTAGGAAAGCACAGTTCAAAAATCATTCTTAGGTATGCTCACAAAGTAATGTGCCTGTGAGTAGGCTGTCAGTCAGTGTGTCTGAGGACCCCCCTCACGGCCAGGACATTTTCCAGGAAGTGGGGAGCACCTTTGCGGACTGTGGTACTCCCTGGCACTGGGCTGAAGCCTGTCAGCTTCTCCGGTATCATAATACAAACAGAGCTTCAGAGGGCCAGTTCTCACCAAGAGCCCAATATCTTTACTCAGGGGAAGGCCTGGAAACCCAGTAGTCGGGGTTTGCCATCTCCGTACTCTTCCAGCTCTCATATTCCTTCGTTTATGTGTGTGTGTGTGTGTGTGTGTGTGTGTGTATAAACATATATATGAACTGTGTAATATAAAGTGTGTATAATATATACACAATATATATAAATAAATATGTACATAAATATGAAAGCATATATCAATTTAGAATTCCTGGCCTGCATATCTAGAAAATAATATATTGAATCAAAAGTTGGTTTATGCCTTATCCTACAATTAAATAGATAAACCCTGGACAAAACTGACCATGTCTTTGAACTTTCATTTCTAAATCTACAGAATAAGGAAATTAGAACTATACCATTTCTAAGGTCCATTTCAGCTCTAGAATACTGAATAGATCAATTGAAGAAACCCTCGGGCCCTTTGAAGTCACAGAGTTGGAGTTCAGAAAGACCATAATATGGAAATGTGTCCTTGCAGAACGTACTTTATTAAACACACGATGTGTCTCCAGTGTACAGAGTCACCTTTCCAATTTGTTAATGCTTACTGAAGCCTGTAGTGTATTAGAAAATCAGTAGCTGTGTAATACCCTTGAGTTTCTGTTGTAAATAGAACTGTTCAGTTGAATTTTGTCTGATTGTTTTAGCATTACCAAAGGACTGACTCTAAGGGCCAGAGGTGTTTCTGTGTGCAGAGAATAATGGTTAATCCAGTTCCTACTGGCCCTTCTTTCTATACTGCTGATTGTTGATATCTTCTGGAATTTAACATGAAAATGTGGCTTAACATAACTAGTTATTTTTAAAAAATAAAAGAAGAGCTTGAAGTATCTGTTTTCCATAGCTGTGCAAAAGTAATATAGAAATGGTATTCGTTTTTGATAGGAGACGTGCATGAGGTTCTTGAAATAGAAAATTGTAAACAGGACAACTTTTTACTTCTTCAGATGTTTTATATAGCATATCATTTGGCTTCTAAATCCGAGATGCCCTTTTTGCTTTTGTCTCCTGATTTTCATAATCTACCGCTATTAGGAAAAGTGATAATTTATGAAGAAATTTGGCTTTGAGGACCTCATTGTCCCAGAGATAAAAAAGAAAAAAGAATACTGCCCATTTGAATCCTATTGCCTAAAGACATTGAGTCTTTTTAGGATATGAGCATTCTTTTGGAATTTGTAGCTATGTTAAATAAGGCAAGGAAATAGAGGCATGTGCATGGAAGACTGGGAATTATTTCTAGAATTGTAACAATAATTTGAAAGTTATCATAAATATTTAGTGAGAAGATATACAGAAAAATACAGAAAATATATTTGTAGAGGGCCTTATACACTGTATATATGTATATAACTAAAAGATTATTTTTTAATGACACTGATTTTTAAAAATTTTTTGTTTATTTTTAAAAGTTTAGTTATTTAATTTTTTAAAAAGAGTTTATTTTTTTTGAGAGAGAGAGAGAGCGAGCACAAGCAGGGGGAGCAGGAGAGGGAGAAGCAGGCTCCCTGCTGAGTAAGGAGCCCGATAAGGGACTCCATGCCAGGACCCTGGGATTATGACCTGAGCCAGAGGCAGATGCTTAACCAACTGAGTCACCCAGGCACCCCAAAGATTTATTTATTTGAGAGAGAGAGAGCATGCACGTTAGGGGGCAGGCGGGAGGGAGGGGCAGATGCAGAGAGAGAGAAAGAGAGATTGAGAATCTCAAACAGACTCTGTGGAGCACAGAGCTTGACAAGGGGCTCAATTTTACAAGCCTGAGATCATGACCTAAGCTGATATCAAGAATTGGTCGCTTAACCTCTGAGACACTCTGGTGCCCCATGATTTTTTAATTTTTCTTTAAAAGATTTTATTTTTTTAAAGTAATTTCTACACCTTTACTCAAGCTCAAGCTCACTACCTTAAGATCAAGAGTTGCATATTCCAATATATATATTGGTCCCCTAATATATAAAAATATATTTAAAATATATAAATAAATATAAAAGTTTATTTAAATTTTATTAGCCTTTTTTTAGGGTTTTTGATGTTCTCATACTTAAAAGTATTTTTTATTTTTAAGATTTATTTATTTGAGAGAGTGTGAGAGAGAACACAAGTGGGAAGGGCAGAGGAAGTTGGGGGAGGGGAGAGAAAATCTCAAGCAGACTCCACATCAACGAGTATGGAGCCCAAGGAAGGGTTCAGTGCCAGGACCCCAAGATCACGACCTGAGCTGAAACCAAGTGTCGGATGCTGTGCCACCCAGGTCCCCCAGTATTTATTTTTAAAAAGTCTTTTAACACTATGGGATTGTAGAACTGTATAGTATACGTAACTCTGTGGGATTTAGGAATAGTATCAGTGTATCTGAATTAGAACTCTTGTAGATTAATCACCAACAAAATTAGAGCTTTAAGAACAAGGTAAAATTATAGTTTAAAATTTAAACCCAATAATATATTTCATATGATTATAGAGAAATTAGTTATAAAATAGGCATTTTGTCTCTTCAGTGAAAGTGTTCAAGTCCTTAGATTATATCTTTTTATTTTTTGCTTTTATTTTAAAATATTTTAATAAAAATACATATATATATATATATATATATATATGATTCTAAAGTAGTCAAATTCATAGAACCAGAAAGTAGAATGGTGGTTACTGGGGCTGGAGGGAGAGGATAAAGAATAGTTGTTTAATGATATAGTTGTAGATGTGCAAGATGAAAACAGCTTCACGACAATGTGAATATATTTAGCACTACTGAACTGCACAGTTAGAAGTGGTTAAGTTGGTAAATTTTATGTTTTTTACTACAATAAAAATATATGTATGTGTATAAAGATCAAATCGAACTAATACGAAAAGTTTAAGCAGTTTCTTTCTCTTTTTTTCCCCCCCATTCTTCCCAATGTGCTACCTAGGTGGCAGCCACTTTTTTCTTTCATTTTTGAGGATAATTTACATAAAGTTTCCCTTTGTGTAGCATATAGTTCTAGAAGTTTGGACAAACACAGTGGGTGTACTGCCATCACCATCCAGAAACAATTCTTTTACCCACAAAAACCTCCCCTCTTTTACCCCATAGCTTTCTCAATCTGTGATCTGTTTTCTGTCCCTATAGTTGTGCCTTTTCTAGAATGTTATATTAATAGAATCATATATTTAGCAGCCTTTTGAATCTGGCTTCTTTCGCTTACTATAACATATTTGAGATTCTTTTGTGAGGTATTTTCATTCCACTGTGAGCATTTAATTTCATTTCGTTGCTGAATAGTGTTCCGTTGTATGGATGCACCGTGCTTTGTATAACCCCTTGAGTGACATTTGGGTTGCTTCCAATTTTGAGTGATTATAATAAAACCACTCAAAACATTCATTTGTAGATTTTTGTGAGACCATACATTTTTCTTTCCCTTAAAAACTTGGGTTGGGATTATTGGGTTTTATGGAAAGTATGTTTAACTTTATAAGCAACTGCTAAACTGTTTTGCATAGTTGTAAGATTTTGCATTCCCACCCTCAGTATATGAGCATTACAGTCACTCTGCATTCTTGTCAACAGTTGGCATTTTTAGGTTTAAATTTTTTTTTAATGTAGCCATTCTAATAGTCATGGAGTGGTATCTCATTATGGTTTTGATTTGTGTTTCTGTAATGATTAATGATATATAGCATTTTTTCCATGTGCCTGTTTAGCATTCATACATCTTCTTTGATGAAGTGTCTCTTGTCTATTTTTTAAGTGGCTTGTTTGTTTTTCTTGCTATTGAGTTTTGAGAGTTATTTATATATTCTGGATATAGGTTCCTTTATATCAGATATGTGACTTGGCAATATTTAATTTCAGTCTATAGTTTGTCTTTACATTTTTACAGCGATGCCTTTCAAAAAACAAATAATTCCTTTTGATAAAGTCCAGTTTATTGGTTGTTTCTTTCTTTTTCTATCATGGAGTGTACTTTTGGTGTTATATCTAAGAAATCTTTACCTGCTTCAGGGTCCCAAAGATTTCTCCTATGTTGTCTTGCAGAAGTTTTATGCTTTGGAATTTTATATATCGGTCTATGGTCCCTTTTTTTTCTTTCTTTTTTAAAAGATTATTTATTTGAGAGAGAGAGAGAGCGCAGAGCAAGCAAGCAAGCACATTAAGCAAGCAAGAGCAACATGAGTGGAGCAGGGGACAGAAGGAAAGAGAGAAGCACAATCCTCACTGATCAGGAGCCCAACTCAGGGCTTGATCCCAGGACCCTGAAACCATGACCTGAGCCAAAGGCAGTTGCTGAACAGACTGAGCCACTCAAGCACCCCTAGGTCTATGGTCCATTTTAAGTTAATGTTTCATTTGGTGGGAGGAATGGATCACGCTGGGGTTGTTTGATTTTATTTTGTATGTGGCTATCTAGTTGTTTTAACACTATTGGAATAGATTGTCTTTCTGTATTGAATCAACTTCACATCTCTGTTGAGAATCATACTTATGTATGAGGTCTACTTCTGACCCCTATCTTCTGTTCTATTGCTCTATACATCTGTTGTTTCACCAATACTGTACTATCTTGATTAGAGTAGCTTTACAGAAAGTTTTGTGGTAAGGTAATATGAGTCCTTCAGCTTTGTTCTTTTAAAATTGTTTTGGTTATTCCAGTTCCTTTGCCTTTACATGTAAAATTTTTTTAAAAGATTTTGTTTATTTATTTGTCAGAGAGAGCAAGCACAAGCAGGGAGCGACAGAGGGAGAAGCAGGCTCCCCTGCTGATCAAGGAGCCCGATGAGGGACTCAATCCCAGAACCCTGGGATCATGACCTGAGCTGAAGGTAGATGCATAACTGACTGAGCTACCCAGGTGTCCCTACATGTAAATTTTAGAATCAATTTGTCATTTTCTACAAAAGGTCTACCTGGAATTTTGATTGGGACACACTGATTCTATACATTATTTAAGGGGAAGAGGAATTGACAGAATGATATTGAGTCTTTCAGTTGA